>JAHWFP010005963.1:0-17150 GCA_023313725.1 Lithobius niger
TAAAGTAATGTTCTGAAATGTTTTCTGTCAATGTTGCTCTACTAGTTTCTCCTCTTTCATGTTTAATATAAATATGGTCAATGCAAGTCTGTTGTAAATGGTGTTGTCCATTCTTAGTTACTATTTCCTCTCTTGTTGGTGAATCTATTTTTTTTTCGTAGCCCAGTTTTGCTAACATTTTTTCATAATTATCTATCCATTTTTGTTCATACTTGTTTTCATTATTTTCAGGAATTTTTAATATATCCATATTTATATCGCCTATTATTATTTGGTGAGACCAGTTCATATCATTATTTTTACATAATGATTTTAATTTTTTTACAAATTCTTTTTTACTTATAAAATAATAATAATAAAAGAAATTTACCACGATAAGTGGTCGGCTGCGGAAGGGCTGTCAGCCGCTAACACCGCACCGTGGAAAAGTAGGACGGTGATTAAGAAAACTGCTAAGACGGTCTCTTAAGGAAAGGGGACAGGTCTTCCAACAACAATTCGTTACGAAAAACACTTAAAGAACTAGCACAGACTGTTTTAGAACGTAGGGCATTCCAAACGGATACTACGCGAACTGCAAAAAAAATTTTTCTGCAGTCGAGACGAGAGCCCTGAACAGCAAGCTTCCAAGGATGACCCCTGGTGATATGAGTTCGTTGCGCAAGATCGAAGAAAGGTAGATCAATAGAAATTAAGTTATGTAA
This sequence comes from Lithobius niger, assembly GCA_023313725.1. NCBI lineage: Eukaryota > Metazoa > Arthropoda > Chilopoda > Lithobiomorpha > Lithobiidae > Lithobius > Lithobius niger. The sequence continues at coordinate 705 of JAHWFP010005963.1, forward strand.
AATTTTAAACGTTAAAATAAGATCGAAGCGCAATCTACGAAGTTCCAGAAGCTCAAGACCCGATCGAGAAAGACGTTCAATGTGATCTACATCGCGAAGACCGGGCAGCCTTTTCGTAAATTTTCTTTGAACTGATTCAATTAAATCGATGTCCTTAGCAAGATAAGGGGACCAAACAGGAGATGCGTACTCAAGCAAAGGGCGCACAAACACTCGAAAAGCCCAAATTTTCGTGGTTGCATTACCGGACGTGAAACCTCTGTTCACCATAGCCAGACGACGGAAAGCCGAGGCACAGACCCTAGACAGTGAAGAGAGGGTTTCAGGTCTCGAGAAAACCAAATACCGAGGTCTCTAATTTCATCTACAGGTGGAAGATACTCATTAGCCAGCAAGTACTGATAACCTGGTATGTAAGGACCAATGTGGAGGAACTGGCACTTATTTGATGAAAGTCACATACGAGACCATTCAAAAACCCAATCCACCTGCTCGGTCAGGACCAGTTGAGGACCAGTGACGGAATTTTCGGTGCCAACTTTAATGTCGTCAGCAAATTTTACACCGTATGGAGAAGTGGATGACAAAGTTAGGTCGTTTAAGTAGATCAAGAACAGAAGCGGGCCCAAAACAGACCCCTGGGGAACCCCACTAGGTACACTGGCTTGGGTGGAAAGTGTATGGTCGACCAAAACCTGTTGAGAACGATTTTTGAGAAAGGACGAGAGCCAAGTTAGGTGGGAACCACTGATACCACATCCACTTAATTTTGATAGAAGTTTGCGGTGCACTACCGACTCAAAAGCTTTTTTAAAGTCAAAGTAAATAACGTCTGATGGGGCACCAGCATCCATGGCTCCAGTCCAACGGTCGAGTACAAGGAGTAGTTGATGAGTAGCCGACCTTCCCGGAAGAAAACCATACTGGTCTGGTCCAATAATGGAGGATTTATTTAGATAAAGTAGGAGTTTATCCCTAATCACAGCCTCCATGACTTTACAAGCCACACAGGTACGGGCTATAGGGCGATAATTGTTTGGGTCAGATGGGGATCCTTTCTTGAAAACAGGGACAACAATTGCCTTACTCCAGGTTGATGGGATTTCCCCCTGTTCGAAAGATTAGGTAAAAAGTTTAGAAAGAGGATAACAAATCTCGTTGGATACTCTTTTAAATAAGTATGCGGAGAACCCGTCAGGACCACACGATGTACTTGGTTTAAGACTGGTCAAACAGGCAAGCACTTTGGTCCGGTCGAATGACACATTGCAACACTCCCCAAACCCAAAATTATGGTTTTGGGGAGCTGGAAGACTTTGGTTTCCGTCATCCACAATGGTATTTAAAGCAAAAATGTTGCATAAAGCCTCAGCTTTCTGGTAGTTTTCGGTTAAGATGCGACCATCAATCACAAAAGGAGGTAAGGAGCGTGAAGATTTAGTTTTCTGACGGTATAATTTAAAAAGTGAAGCGGCGTTTCCGCTCCGAATGACCTGAACCTCCTTTCTGTTGTGCCAAGCCTCAACTGAGCTTGAGTAAGTTTTTCTTGCGATGTTATATGCCAGAAGAGACGATTCGTTGGGGGCAGATTTGTATTTCCTCCATAGTTTAAGTTTACGATGCTTAATTTTTGCTAAGAACGATGGGAGGTGGTGAGCTATTGCAGGAACGAGTGGATTTGATGGTACGCGACAGTAATCAATGATGCTCAACAGGTTGCCAGAAAAGCAATTCCACGCACTTTGGATGTTTGTGATATTATCAAACACTAGGGCATCCCAATTAAGCTCGCCAAGGCAAGCCTTCAGCTTGCAGAAGTCAATCTTTCCCCCGGTGAAAACTGGTTTTCGACTAGTAAATGGGGATCTACCACAATTAGACACATTTAATTTGAAAGAAAGCACCCCATGATCACTACTACCGAAGTGAGGACCCACCTGCACATCAAAAAGTAACCGGTCATCTTCGGTGAAAATAAGGTCCAGAATGTTTGAACCTCTAGTAGGTTCGACTACTCGCTGTTCAAGACCAAGTGGCAGTATCCTCTCAAGAAAAAGCCGGTGATGAGGATCACTGGCAGACAAGCGCTGCCAGTCAACAGTAGAAAGGTTAAAGTCGCCCAAAATTACGTTTGTAAGCCCTACGTTCAAAGAGTCAGTAATAAAATTGCAAATGTTAGTCACTGCTTCGTCAGACCTACTATCAGGCATATAACAGAGGGTGAAGGAAATATTAAAATGTGGTAAAACGAGCACCAACCCCTCAACAGATAGCGACACTTCAGTTACCACGGCTGCTAAATCCGCACGGTGTAGAATCAAAAGCCCACCGCCGCGGCTCCCACGATCGCGTCTGATGACTGCATACATATTTTGGTCAGCCACCATTTCATTCGTAAAATCGTGGTGTAACCACGATTCCACAACAAAAATCAAATCAAAGCACCCATTTGCAACCAAATAATGAAAACAACCGATGTTACTGATAACACTACGTGCATTAAAAAATATGCAGTTAAGACTTTCGGGTGGCCTGTCAGTTATAGAGGAAGTCGGTGGCAACAAAGTGGGAGATTTCCCAATTACTTCTAAAAATTGTCAATTGGTACTTGTGGTAGGCTTTTTGTAAATGGCAATTACTCTGAAGTTTTCTTTTTCATCTTGTGTCCTTAATTCAATTTCCATTACATTATTTTCATCAATAAATATCTCTTTTGATTTTACATCATAGTCTTCTTCAGTAAAAATCATTATTCCACCCCCTCTTTTAGTGGTCTGTCTTGTTATGGTTTGTTTTTCATAACCCTCTAAATTGTACATGTTAGATTCTTCTTTTTTATGTTTACTTCTGTCAGTATTATTATATCCCATTTAATTCCTAATAATTTTTGTTGCATCATATCCCAATTTTTCCTTAAACTTCTTATATTGCTATGTAAGATTTTTACACTTTTACAGTCACTAGTTTCTTCTTTGATTTTTTCCTTGAATTTTTTTTCCATACATATACATTCAAAAGTAAGAGAAGTAGTCAATTGGGCTAAAATAAGAGAAGTAGTCAATTGGGAAAGTGGGGTTGGGGTTTAGGATGAGCTCTCATTCTTCTCGGTTGTAATTGTGGTTCTAGGTTGGATAACCAGTAGGTGAGGTGTTATTTTATAAATTGTTCCCTATATGGCAGTAATTAAATTGCAAGAGTGCACCTTGCGGATTTGAGACAGGCAGCATGTTATGACTTAAACGTTTGATGATAACTTCAAGCCTTTCTGTACCTGGCCCAAGTCTAGCTTCTGCTAGAGTTGAAATCAGTGGCTGGGATTGATCTTGGCAACCAGTCAAGGGCAGTTGACAATTATAATGGTCATGGTGGTACAGTAAATATATGTATTGTTACAATTTATGGTTTGGATTAGCGTGAAAGGTGGCAGAGAATATTGCATCGAACATTATTAAAGAACTGTGAATTGTGATCACTGGTTCTTGATATGCACCGAATCGGGGTAAGATATGCTGAGTGCAACCAGCAGTCGGATGGCATGCCTGAAGCCGATACAACCAGCCGTAACCAACGACCTACATCACTGAGCGACTCTGTCAGCTTCAACCAACATGCTGATGCAAAGCCCCATGACCGATCGCAATGCTGCGATGAAACTGTAGAATTAACTTCACAGCAAAATAACAGCATGAAACTTACCAATAAACAACTTCTTAATTACTGTTTAGTTTTGGACTTCCTTCATATTTGAATAAATACAATCAAAAGTACTCTTCCATCAAGCAGTTGGCTGGTCCTGGGTGGAGGATTAGGCCAGGTTCACTGTCCGACTTAGTGAAGCTCCCACGAAGAATACAAAACAGCATTATTAAAATTGTCGATGCAATTAAGCTTTGCGTCTTGGTTACTAAAACTAAAAACAAGCAACAACTTGGTCACTAAAACTAAAAACAAGCAACAACTTGGTCACTAAAACTAAAAACAAGCAACAACTTGGTCACTAAAACTAAAAACAAGCAACAATTACAAATAGCCTGCATAAAATCCAAAACTAGCCCTGGCTTCCTGTACTTACACACACCAACGATAAAACACACAAATTTCCTGCTACAGGCTTATCCTGCCATGTTGAAATTACGTTTCAACTTTATAAGTTGTTTATTGTAACTGGCTTAATGTCAGAAACATTTTGAAAAAAACAACAACATATAAAGTTGTGAAGTCATTTCAACGTGATGGGTTGAGCCTGTTGCAGGCAATTTGTGTGTTTTATCTTTGATGTATGTAAGTAAAGGGCTACTTTTAAATTTCACGTAGGTACGGCAGATTTGTAATTGTTGCTTGATTTTATTTTTAGTGACCAAGGTGCAAAGCTTAACCACATCGAAAATTTTAATAAAGGTGATTTATCTCCATGGTGCCATTAAACTTTACATAATATTCAAATACTATTGCTTTCATCTTTTGTTTTGACCCTGTTTTGGTAAAAACGTTAGATTTTTATTTAACAGAAACAAAAACCAACTCTGAATTTCCTTTTTCAACCTCATCCTTCACATAACTTAGGCATCGCACGATTAATTAATATAAACAGTTTTGAGGACGTATATTTAGCTGACATGGGACTTGTGGGCAACCATGCATAATGCAGTAATTTAATTATTGGTTCAGTATCCGTGAATTGTAACAGGTAGGGAAATGCTACACGTATGCTATGAACATACTAGCAATTTAAAATTTTAAAATGTTTCGAGTTTATATTTCGTTTACCACAAGTTCACTTGTTTTATATTTACAGGTTCACTCCACTGCTTGCAATTTTAATTGGAATTACTGCAAGCATGAGCAGCTTAAAAAGCCCAGGATGGGGTTATTTACACCATCAAGCGCCTCACTGCCGCAAAAATTGGTGGCTAAATATGTTGTTTGTTTCGAATATTTTTAGGCACGACGAATTGGTTAGTGTGTAACAGTTTACAGATTTCAAGCTAAGTTTTAGTAAAATCTAGCTGTAGGAACAGTGCAGATTGAATGAAATTTTTTAAAATTAGTTTTAAATATATACACAGCTCTACTGTTCTTCATAGCGTGTTGTGGAGAGAATCACAATTATTGCAGTTGCCAATAAGGAGAAGTTTGATATGCTTTTCATATTTATAATGTTATATTTAGTCAGCATGAAAGATATTTATTTATTTATTGCTAGAATAGTAGGGGTGGTTAGCCACATGCAGGGACCTTGGTCCTTTATTCTAATATCGATTTTGGTGTTAAAAATATTCCTTCTTCGTGTGTAAGTGTATTCTACAACCATTATAAAGTGATAAAGTCGGAACCCACCACCCCACCCCCTCCCAAATAAAACTCAAGGACCAAGATGACGGCCGAATATGGTACACAAAACTTGTTTTTTTTTTTTAGCTTGTATCTGTTAAAATCATGAATTAGAATAAATTTCCCTTGTGACAAAAATCAAGACATGCAAACAGCTAAAAAAATAAAAAAAAAACGGCTGCAAATCTGTTGGATAATAATTGGGCATTAGATCCCCTTAATGTAGGGCAACGGTATGGATTCGTCCGACTACTCTTTCTAGGTAAAAAATTGCTACCAAAGGTCGTTGATTTTGTTTTACTTTCTGGCTAACTAGCTACTGGTGACCCGGAAGTTATGTTAATTACCATCGACTTCAAGAAGCCGATTGGGAACGTCTCAGAGACGTTACAAAATGAAAGTTGGTGCGTGCATTGGATGAAATCAATTCTACATACCTTTGGTATTTTGGGGATAAGGATCCTTCGATTAGTGAGCTGACTGGCGTGTAAGGGTCCTGTGGATTGTTGAAGTATTGTTTGTAATCCTAAAATTATTGTTCGGTATTGTTAAAAGCATTATGTCGGTCGTGTATCTCATGTTTTCGTGGGTGTATGTTAAGCGTTGGTCGGTTAATCAGAGATGACCCATTCAATTAAAATACAATTAAAAAACGGAGCCTTGCGTCAAGTTTTAAAGTTGCATTTTATATCTTAGTGGCTCGATTTTATATCAAAGATGTTCAATGGCTGAAACTTGGAGGGTTTTTTCTTACAATTTATTATTTTGGATTTAGATCATAATTAACAGAGAGTAGTGTAAAGGAGTTTTATTACTCTCGTCGAAAAAGGCACATAACCATCCACCTTTCATTTAACCCCTTTTTATACACAGTTACTTTTTTTTTAAACACACGCTAGTGTGTTGCGACGAGTAAGGCAACAATCATCGGTGTTTCACATGGCATTAATTCTACATGCCTTGAATCGAGATTTGGCACGTTTCAGAGGTCTGGGTTATAATGGGGTACAAAAACTGGGGTATCATTTTTTTTTACTTGTTTGACCTCATACGCATTGTCCTTTCGTTCGTAGGTGAACAAGCCGCCAACATTAGCGTCGAAAATTAAAATACTGTTGCTTTTTCATGTTAGTGTGATTTTCTTGCCCAGTCCGAGGCCAACTGAATTAAATTTTAAAAAAAAAATTGGAATTTGATTGAAATTGACAGCAAGGCCCACTGACCAAAATTAATCCATATGGGAAGGTCATTGAATTGGCTTTCAAGGCAAAATTTTAACCTACCAATGCAAATTAGCTAGAATCCTAATTTTTGGCTAGCTGATTAGCTGGTCTGCCAACTCCCATGTTAATTTATGTAGGAGCATTGCTCTTGTGTGGCAAAGTATTGGGAAGAACTTAAGATACAACATTGACTACACGACTCCAGTACAATACAAACTCCATGCCTTTCGAGCGTGCATCCTAGAGTTTCACGAGAATAGCATCAGTGGGTGCCTAGTTAACAAACTGCACCCAAAACCAAAACTCGTAGAAAAAATAACACCGACTAATAGTTCGAAAGTTAAATGTGTTGTGATGTCATTATTGTCGTATCATGAATGTTCTCAGTATTGACATCCGTAACGTCAATATATTACTATGGTAAGTATTGGCCATGCTTTCTACCTATGTTTGTTCGAGGTTGCCAACAAAAAATGCCAAAAAAATAAAACATAAGCTAGTGTAATTTTTTTTCCAATGTATTTAGTTGAAAAAAATGTATATTATTCACGAAGTATACATTTTTCACAGGTTTTTAGTAATTTTTTGATGAAATACTGCGATCGAAAACTACAAAAAAAAATAGAGCGAGAACTAACTAACAAATAAAGAAATGAAAACATTAAAAAACTGGTTAAAACACCACTAAGTTGAAAATTATTTGGCGTTCAAAAGGATATCAACAGTTATCAACAGACCAAAACATTCACCATGTTAATCCTACTGACTATCTCAGACGTTAAAGGAAAAACTTAAACATTCCTACTGAAAGTAGCTATAGGAAGTAGTAAAGCAGTGACCTTAGAACTCATACTCAATGGAATTAACTTGGCGAATATTTTTGTCTGTTTGTAAACTCCTTTGAAAAGCAGAACCAATCTCAACTTAGCAACCCTTTTACCACTGGAAAAAAATATGATTAGAAATACAACAGCAGCAGAAAGTCGAAACTCACCTTAAATACAAACTGAAAATGTGGCACTGTAGACAAATAGCTATAGCGTGGTCCGTAATTATGGTAAAGTATTTTATTACCCCTTTTCATAAAAAAATCACTCTTCCTTGATACCTATATGAATGAAAACACCACCACCTAGTCTTCGATATATAGATCCGTCCTGTAAGAAATGAAGACATAGAGTGAATATAAAGCAGAAAGTTGTAAACAACATGCGTGGTGTGCTCTGTCATCACTTTTATTAATGAATGCCCAAGACTCCACAGTACAGAAGTGAGCAAATACAAGGCATGAAGACTGGCGACGACGAATGGGATCGATTTTAAAGACAGTCGAGGAAAATACGTAAAAAAAAACGAAAACACGAGTTTGCTAACTGCGCAAGTGACGTGAGTAACAAAATGGACAGCCTTGCAAATGGCTATTTCTCACCATTTGATCCGCATGCAGATGTAATCTCTTTGTGCCCTTGCTGGGGAAAATAGATTTTTGCGATTAGAGAACTATTTAGTAGCACCGAAAATTTCTAATGACGAAAGAAAAAAGCGATCGTACTTCACTTTACGGGAGAAGAGGTTCACGACATCTTTCAAACCCTTACCGACCCCAAAGCAAAATACGTGGAAGCAAAAGCAAGATTAGACAAGAGATTTACTCCCAAAAAAAACACTGATTTCGAGTCGTAAGTTTATCGTACAACAAAACAAGCAAACGACGAAACGATAGGTCAGTTTCATTCGCGCCTACACAAATTGGCTACAACGTGTGGGTTTGACGACGTCAAGCGAGAAGTAAAAACCCAGATAATAGCCAGAACAAAAGACCCACGTTTAAGAAGAAAAGCACTTGGGGAAAGGACGTACACTCTGGAGAAAGTACTAGATTTAAGACGAACATACGAAATAACCAAAAGTCAAGCCGAAGCCATAGAAAAATGTTGTGGTTAAATATCGAAATCGACAGATCATGAAGTTAACAAGATAACCACGGGTTTCTATAAAAGAAGGGTAAGCAAAACCGGAAGCCACAGTGCAAGACGAAACGGAAGCCAACCAAGATGGCGGCCTCGACAACAAAGTCTAAAATGGCAACGAGCATCGCAAAATTCTAGTCAACAATCGCAAAGCAGATCAAATTCAACTTGCAAACGTTGTGGAAGAAACTGGCCACATGACGGAGGCAGATTGTCCAGCTAAAGGAAAATCTTGCCGAACAATTCAACCACTTTGCAATGTAGACGACAGAGATGCAGCACAAGCCAGAAAACGCAACAACAACAGGTCCGGCTCCAAACGCAAAAATAAAAATGAATCAATATATAAAATGTCCAATCGAGAAAACAAAATGTTGGGCCAGTCGAGCAGTGATGAAGAACCTAGACGTGTTTTTCAAATTACTGATAACCAGGAACAATTTAAACCTAAACGGAACACACACAAGAGCCACTGTATCTATAGAAGGAATACAAGTCAAGATTAACATTGATTCCTGTGCTACGGCCACATTGATGAAAGTACATACAATAAAATAGATCTGCGAACAAAACTGAAATCGGACGCCACAATAATCTACCCATATCGCCAAAATCAGCCACTACATGTTACAGGTTCATTCTGGGGAACAATACACTATAAGACCAGACAAACAAAAGTTCTTATCTTCGTAATAGAAGGCAACCACGGTTGTATCCTTGACTAAGCAACGTGCACAAATTTAAAGTTAATTAAAATCCTGGTAGATGATGACCATGACGAGAAACATGTAAACCAAGTGCACTGCAGTGTTGGTTAACCAAAGACAAACGATCCAAAAACAAGAGAGATCATAAATGAGTTTACTGACAGATTTAAAGATCTACGAAAAATGAAGAAGCTTCATATAGATCATAAAATGAAACCAAAAGCTCTACGACACAGGAGAATTCCTTTCCATACAAGAAAAAAAGTAGAAAAGGAAATACAGAAACTTTTAGAGTTAGATATCATAGAGAAAGTCTATGAGCCTACTCCTTGGGAATCGCCACTAGTGACCAAAGAAATACTGAATCAAGACTTACGAATCTGTGTAGACATGTGATTGCCTAATGAGGGAATAATTAGAGAGCAACATCCAATGCCAACTGTTGATGATATTATTCACGAATTAAATGGCGCGTGCCATTTTTCAAAATTAGACTGCAGCAATGGCTATCACCTTGGAATTAGAATTAGAATCAAGATACATAACTACATTTTCAACGCACTTAGCAGGCCTGTTTCGATACAAACATCTAAGTTTGGAACCATTTAGCCGAACAATTCCAAAAGGAGATAAGAAGCATAATACAAGACATCCCGGGGTCCGTGACATTTGACTGATGACATATTAATATATTCAAAAACTAACGAGACTATGACATTATATCACGGAAAGCCATGAGAAAGATCAGAGAGAGCAACATTACTCTCAATCCAGAAAAAATTTGAACTAAATAAAACCACTTTGAAACACTACGAGTACATTTTCTTAGAAAAAGGGGATGCAAACAGACCCAGGTAAAGTATCGGCAATTTATAATGTACCAGCGCCAACAAATCCAGAATGTTTGCGCAGCTTTTTAGGCAAGGAGCAACACTGCACACAACTTTTGCCAAGTTTAGCCTCAAAATCTTTAAGAGACTTAATCATGAAAAAACAAAGAATGGTAGTGGTCTTAAGAAGTAGAAAAAGCTTTCAATGATATTCAACAGACAATCACACAAAAGAAGTGCTAGCTTACTTCAATCCAGAGGCAGAAGTCTGCAGAAACACTACTATACGTCAACGAGGGTCCATTTGGTTTGGGCTCAGTACTGGCCCAGAAGTCTGCACAACGCGAATGCACAGTCCCAGTAGCCTATGCAAGCCGTGCTTAGAACAGTACGGACCAAAAATACTCTCAACTGCAACGAGAGATGCTGCCAATCGTCTGGGGATGCGAACATTTTCAACCATACATATATGGTGCACCTATAAAAATATTCTCAGATCACAAACCGTTAGTACAAATATTGACAAATTCCAACTCGCAACCGTATGCACACATTGAAAGATGGCATTTGAGAATGCAAAAGTACGACTACCAAATTTGCCAAATATCTGGGAAGACAAATTCTGCAGATTTTCTCTCAAGACACGTTTGTAGACAAAAGACTAAAAATACGAACATCAACGAACAGCCGACAGATTCTTGAATATGCTCCTCAATGATGCAAAGCCTGAAGTGTTAAGAATGGAAGACATAATCGTAGCAACAAATACTGATGCACTGCTAACAGCTGTGAAACTAGCCCTTCAAATGAACCACTAGAGCAAAGAAGCAAAATTATAAATATATAATACGAGAGCAGCTCATTGTTGATCAAGACACGGGGGTATTATTAAAAGGGCACAGGATGGTAATCCCCGAGTCAATGGAAAAAAGAGCCACACAGCTAGGACACACTGGTCATCAAGGAGAAACTAAGAGAAAAGCTTTGATAAGAGAAAAAGTTTGGTTTCCAAAAATGGATGTGAAAATGACTGAACATATACGAAAATGCATAGCTTGCCAAGCAACCACACAGCCCTGTGGAACCAAAAAATACTGCTACAGATGAGCCCATTGCTACCAGGGTCATGGTAGTACGTTGCTGTCTATTTCTGTGGACCAATTTTTAACACGCGATATCTCATGGTCGTGATTAATGAGTATTCCAGATACCCACTTGTGTGCATACTAAAGTCGTCAGCAGATGACGCTGTCATATCAAATCTGAAGGAAATACTCACGTTATTTGGAAATCTGGTCGTAGTCAACACAGACAATGGTCCACCTTTCAACGGATGAAAATTCAAACTGTTTGCAAAAAAAGCAAGGTTTTCGACATAGGAAAATAACGCCTTACTGGCCAAACATGAACGCGGAAGCAGAACGCTTTGTGAAAACCTTAATGAAAGCCATAAGAATTGCAAGAATAATGCAATAACCATGGGAAGACGCTCCGTTGAATACCTCCAGAGTTACAGAATGACGCCACATATTTCAACAGGAAACCGGCCAGCAACACTGCTGCTATTCTAGGCCGAAACTTACATACTGAGCTATCACAACTATCACCAACTCTTGATGATGGCCAAGTTCGTACAACAGACGCAAGAGTGAAAGAGAGCATGAAGCGACATGCAGGCAAACATATCAGGCATGAACAAACCATGCTGAAGGAAAGAGACAAAGTGTTAGCAACACAACCAAAGAAGGACAAATTAACACCTCCATATATTCGTCGCCCTTATCGAGTGACCAATACAAAGGAAACGACGATCACAGCTTCCCGAGTAGATCACCAGATAACGCGGAACCAATCGCATTTCAAACTGCTGGAGAGGAATGATAAGAATCCAAAACAATCAACCTTGAAGGCAAAACAACCGATTCAGAAGGAAACCCCACTCATGGGAAGATGCGTGCGTTATGAAGAGGATAGAGGACTACTGAGTTTGGATAAAGAATCCCCTCCAGAAAGTAACAGTGATGTCGTGACAAATGACATTGTGAATGACAAGCTAATTCAACCAGTGTCAACGCGACCAAATTTAGATCTGGAAGAGTCTGCAAACCACCAGACTACTATCAGGTATGTGTGAATCTCACTTTGTCAGTTCTGGTTTTATCTGTAGCTAACCGCTAGAGAACAGTAATCCAATGGCATACACTAAAGAACAAAACACTTCCCATCAAGAAACACTTAACCTAGCTTACGCAAATATCCAAACTACTCTTAAGTTGGTTTAAACTATTTACTATGAATAACAGCATGTGGAAGACGATTTACAGTAACAGAGGATTGACACAACGTGTTGAAGTTAATAAAAAGGTTAAGAACAAGATAGCAACCGGCTACACTTTTGGCGTTGGTTAAATCTCAAGTAATGGATAACAACTCTAAAGAATGGCTTAAGATGTAAAGCTGGGAACATGGCGACATCACGTTACGGGATTATGGGCGAAGACCTCACATAACGGAACAACAGTAATCTACCAAGCTTCCCATGGCACGGCTACATTATTGGGGAAACATCACGTAACGGATTATTCTTTAAGAGGCGAGCATCACGTAACGGATTTTCGTTATAAAGGGAGCATCAGGTAATGGAACAGTAATTGGTTTCGACACGATATCATGCAATGGATTCAGCTTCCCAAAGTTGTACCAAAATACGTATGGATGAGTGGTCTCATCCATCGAGCAACCCATTTAAGACTCAAGAACTAAGTGGAAAGAGAGTTGGCATAGGATTAGACCCTTCTTAATGCTACCTCAATAAACCAAAGAAAACCCTCACCACAATGAAGCTACTTGACTGCAAACATTATTTATACATTAAAGACAACTCAAGCCCTCTGAATCTATGTTAAGGTATATACTAGCACTATGCTGGAAAGTAATTACTACAGTCTGAAATTTAAGTAAAGAACGTTTTTACCTCATAAGCAGTTGCAGCAGTGGAAATCACGAAGATCAGGATCACGTTGAGTAGCGCAGGGATCCAAAACCAAAGTGCCGTGCGAAGCAATAGTGCAAACTTTGTATGATGACAGAGATGTCAGAGTTAAAGAGGCATTCTTTTTAAATCCGCCTGTTGCTTTCCACTTAGATAGTGATGTAGGGGTAGTGGCTCGGTCACCATGTCTACATCGCTGTCATCATCAAATGTTTGCAGTGTAGACACTGTCATCGTGATTGCTGAGAGTGCGTCCAAATTTTCCGAATCAACAGCACTCTCTAACACCAGCCTTAGTTGTAGCCAGGGTTCAATCTCACCAGTGACTCAACAAAGGCGAGTAGCAGTGGCACGTTTGATGTGCTGAATGACGACGAAGTGACTCGATTATAAGGTGATCAGCGGTCGGCGTGGTCTTTTCCTTCACTTATTTGTATGCATGCCTTATTTTCCCTGCATCTTGGTTCTCCCCCCCCCCCCTGGTATTTTTTACCTTTTCCTTTTAATTTTTCATTGAAGTTAATTTTTTAGGGTGACGTGTTGGTTTCCTGATACGTTGTCTTCATAATGAAACGTTAGCTCCTTTTACATGCCTATGTAAATGATTAAGTAGTTTTCTTACTGGGAAACTTTTCGGGTCGTGTTGTCGGCTTGGATTGCTCGTGAGTGTTGTGGTCGCGTTGGAATTTACGTTTTTTTTTTCTTAATTGGAAAAACAAACTATGGTTTAACTAGAATATTCCTGTCTTTACTTCGGACCTGAAAATGAATTTTTAGAGTAAGTGTGAGGTGATATGGGATGTGATTGGTTTATAATTAAATATCAATTAATTTTTGCTTCGCCACTGCTCAGAATCTTGATAATCTAGACACATACTAGTGTATCGCCGCCAAGTAACAGTAGATCATCCCATTGTAGACATCCGATTGTTAAAAATTGCTTGTTAATGATAAAAAGGCGGCTCACTAGCAGACATGTGTCTGTTAACTGTAAGCAACTGAAAGCATATTTGGCATGTTGAGGATAAATCCCAAATGCGACAGAAATGTTTCAAATTGTGGAAAATGTAAGCGAACGATTCAGAGATTAAGAAAAACTAAAATTTAAAGGATGAGTGTCCACCAATCATAGAGAAAAAGATGCGGCAAAAACGTTGTTTTTATGTTACTCTCCAGCTAGTTAGCTAGCTAGCTGGCTAATAAGATTTTTCCCATGTTAAATCCCATAAACTTTTTGCTCATGGCTAGCACAAAATTGAGAAGGCCTACGTAGCTGAATTTTGGCACACGGATGCATGGTGATCTGAACATGGTCCTTTTGTTGGTTTGAGAGTTGTAGGGGTTAGGACAAATACGTGGGAGGGTTTTGAAATTCGCCACCAGCGAATTTAAATTTCGTTTCTTTTCCAAGTTGCAACCAAAAATGCAAGCAACAATGTCTTGAACAATCAACACTGGTCTTTAGATTTATTGTAAAAGCCTGGACGAACTAAAAACTGAACTGTAACGAAGGACAAAATAAGGAAACATTAACGTTGCCGTGGATTGCGTAAGAATAAAAGGGTGCGCGTTAGATGATGGTTACGCAACAATACGAGCATATCACGAGCTAACGGGTTTTTTGTTAATAACCTAAAAATAAAATGCTTCACGTTCTGCTGTTTTAGTAACAGCAACCTTCGGGGGTTTCTGCATGGCTAAATGTCAATGAAATCTTGAAAAGTTAAGGGGAAGGTGCAGGGATAAACAAAAAAACTGAAGGGGATGCGCTGATTTTGTGAGCAAAGCGAACGAAATCAGCGATTGTTAGCCAGTGTGTGCCAAAATGTGATTGAAGCACCTTAAGGATTTGAAGAGTGGTCATACAATAAACTAAGCCGTGGCAATTTGGCTAATCTAACGGCTAATTGGCAATGGTCAATATGAAAATTAGAAATGTGAAAATTTATGGTAATAAAATTCCTCTAGAAAAAAGGTACAGATGAACATAGCATCCCTTATGTACGTTCACAGTCGTATGAAAGTTGTGACATCCACCCAAAATCAAAACTGGTAGAAAAACCCGCCAAGTTTCCAAAAACGCCTGGCCTTTGAAGGTAGTGATATCATTCAACTAAGGACAGGCTGCCAAGGTCAATCCTATTAGCCAAGCTAATCGCCCCTAATAATAATAATCTTCAAGTTTTCATTTAACTTTCGAAGTATTAGAGGCCAGTCGTTTTTGGAAACTTGGCGGGTTTTTCTACCAGTTTTGGTTTTGGGTGGATTTTTGTTAACTTTCTGGCAGTGCCGTCGTTTATTTATGTAAGAATGTTGCATTTCTTTAAAAAATTGGTAGTAAACTAAAGACGGAGGACCACCTTTTCGTGGGTAGGAGGCATTATGTCGCACCTCGTGATAGATTTTGGTTTGGGCTGTATAGAAACTCCCCTCTCTAATCTCTCTGTTGCTCCTTGAACCTTATGGAAGTCTTGTATTGTGTGAGTATCTCAATGGGCCATGGCTGGCATTCGTGTGATATCTGAAATCAATAAACTAAAATAAAATATATAAAACCTAAATAAATTATACTTACCTTAGGTTAAATAATTTATCACGTACGTGTGAAGTTGTTTCCTTAAATAATTAATTCTTAACGAATTTGTCTTTAAACTCGCATCTTATTTTATGTTTTAATGTAACTGTCACGTTTTATGGTAATTTGTCTGTTCCTTTTTAACCAAGACAGTCTGCACGCGTAAAATACAACTCACTCCTCTCGTTGGTCTCTGGTGATGAGGTCGTGTTGGCGACCAGGCTTCGCACTGCACTTTGATTTTAGATCCCTGCACTACTCAACGTGACTCTGTTCTTCATGGTTTCCGTTGGTGCAACTGCTTATGAGGTAAAAACGTTCTTTACCTAATTGCTCAGACCATTGTATTAATTGGTCTCCGGCATAGTGCTAGTAAATATCTTAAGATAGCTTCAGTGGCCACGATTTGTCTTAAATGTATAAAATAACGTTTGCAGTCATGTAGCTTTGTTGTGGCGAGGGTTTCCTTCGGTTTATTGAGATAGAATTGAGAAGGATCTAAGCCTATGCAAGTTCTCTCGCCACTCAGTTCTTGAGCCTTAAATGGGTTGCTCACTGGACGAGAACACTCATTCATATGTATCTTGGTACGACTCGGAGAAGCTTAATCCGTTGCGTGATGTCGTGTCTAAACCATTTAATGTTCCGTTACGTGATGCTCTCTTTATAACGAAAATCCGTTACGTGATGCTCTCCTCTTAAAGAATAATCCGTTACGTGATGTTTCCCCAATAACATAGTTCCGTCACGGGAAACACGGTAGACTACTGTTGTTCCATAACATGAGGTCTTAACCCACAATCCCGTAATGTGATGTC
>JAHWFP010005965.1:0-10295 GCA_023313725.1 Lithobius niger
ACCTCGCCCTTTGTGGCACAATCAATTTTTATTCTTGAATTTTGTCGATCTTATGTACTTTCACGTGCTACAATAAAGTTTATTATTATTATTGTGATTTTTCCTCAATTGCCTGAAAACAGCCAAACTGCCTTACCCAAACATTAATCTTCAAAAATGTGTCCACTTTTCAAATTAGTGATATCCACTGAAAATCAACAACAGCAATACGAATCAATAAATTTCCAAAACGTGTTCGCCATGCAAAGCAGTGATATCCACCCAAAATCCACAATATCAGTAAGAACAGCTAGATTTCTAAAAAAAAAAAAAGTTTGCCTTGCAGCCTTGCAAAGTAGTGATATCCTCGCAAAATCATCAACAGCAGTAAGAAACACTAGGTTTCTGGAATGTATCCACCCAAAACGCACTTGAGGGTTAACTCTGTGTAAGGGCCAGTTCAAGGGCCTACAGCGATTTCAGAAATTGCACTTGGCCAAGTTGGCCCTCGGACTCGCCTTCACCTTCCGTGAAAACCAAGGGTGAGAAGTATCACCCTTGAGGGCGTTATAAGCATGAATGATCTGTCAATTGTTCGCGACGTCCATCGTTTACGTCAGGTCAAACGGAAAACACAACTGGAACGGGCATACATAAAGACTGCATTATAGCATTATATGGTGAAGATGACTTGTGATGCGGTTCCATATTTCCAAACGGAATTTCAATGAACTGCTAAAGCTGATGTTGGCTAACTGCGTCAACACGCGCACGTAACAGAACGAAAACCTAAACCGTTAAACACATCAAACGCCATACGCAGCAAAACGCTTACAAAATGCAAAGATTAAAAAACCATACACAAAATAAACACGCAATTGCTCACACGAACTAAAACAGAAATCATCAAACACACAGGCAATGAAACACTGCGTTAACTACGAGTCTGCTTGTTTCATAAATTATAAATGCACACAAAATACATATGTATAGCCGCACACACGAAACAGACTTAAAATACAAAACAACAAACACAAACAAATATTAGAAAAAAAACTGTATAATGCACAAATTAAGCACATACGTACACAAACACACAAATACACATTAAATATTTCAACACACAAACTCCGTTCACTTTCTGACATAACCATTGAGTAAAAACAGTCATTGTTCCCAGGAATTGGAGTTCAAATTATGGTCGTCGTTGTCAGTGGCCATGGTGAATGGTGTTGTTGCACTTACGGGTGGCCGAACGGAGGTTGGCGACGTCAGAAACAAGGGTGCTGGCCCTCGAGGACGAGCTGATCAAGGGCCACAGTTTTCAGATTCTGAAACGCCTTTGGTGCGTTGACCCTCAAGTGTTAACTTTGATTCTTGGTCGATTCACCCTTGAGTTCATGATGAAAGGTGTTCTGTGAATACGGCTGGCTCTAAAAAGTGTTTACCTTATGTGCCGCACAATCACAGTACGATAGTAAGAACTACCAAATTTCTAAAAGATTTTCGCCGTTCGTTCGAAGCAGGGATATCCATTCAAAAGCAACAATCATACTTTATATTAAACCC
Source organism: Lithobius niger (assembly GCA_023313725.1). Classification (NCBI taxonomy): domain Eukaryota; kingdom Metazoa; phylum Arthropoda; class Chilopoda; order Lithobiomorpha; family Lithobiidae; genus Lithobius; species Lithobius niger. Next base: position 1,549 of record JAHWFP010005965.1, read on the forward strand.
CTATGCTGTAAAAACACGTTTTAAAATAAACGTATTTTAGACACACCTATAAAATGTTTTTTAGAGTTTTTTAGCTCTAAAAATACATAGGCTAAAAACGATTTTCAAATAGCGTGGAATGAGTAAACAACTTTCAAAACTTAGTGCTTATAGAGTTTTGCACCAACGTTCAATTTACAACACTTTATAAACTATCGTTAAACACATGTAACGACAAAAATGTTTAAAATAAAACAGTATACCGTAGCATTTTTATTACAATAATTCATGTTTCTGAAAAGACTAAAATTGCAGGCCCTGCACTTGCTTAATTTTAGTTTTTATTGCCTTTTTTATAGCGTTTCCCTCCTTTTGTGTATTATTTCCCCTAGAAGCTTGAAAGTTGGCTTCCCAGCCGGGCTTGTACTACTGCGCATGCGTAGGATTGGGCGGCTATATAAACTCGGCGCAGCCGTCCGATGGTAATATTTCTCCTCACCCAGAACCTAGTCCATGGAGGGGTGTCCTGGGTGGGACTTAAGGTAATGTATATTTTCGGTTAGGCAAGAAATACTAATTTTAAGCAGGTGCAGGGCCTGCAATTTTAGTCTTTTTATAGCCGACGAAAATATACATTATGTGTTTTTATAGCGGACTTTGTAACCCGCTTTTCCCTCATGTACAAGCCGGCATCCCAGGGAACTAATCCCTGGCGAAGACAGCCCTGAGTCCTAGACCAATTTCATTAAAAGCCGAAACTATTTGCGGGCTGAGGAGCGATCCGCTGTTTCGGAAAAGGTTACATCCTAAGTGAGGTCAGGCAGTGCGGTAAATTGTTATAATTTTAATAATGGTTAAAAGAAGCGGAAGAAGGAACCGCATGCAGGGGTCTTAACACCATGGGGTACAAGATAGAAAATCAGATAAAATACAGAAATCGCCTACCTTGTTGGGAAGATGGTGCTCCCATGTGTGAGACGGACAGGCGGATGGTGCGTGGTGTCGCAAGTGTTATTGGTAGATGTGAGGAGCGGATACCGTCCGTAGGATGGACTATGGAAGGTATGTGAAGTGGGCACTGGGCAGGTGGATGACGAATGTTCTTGCAGATCAGTGGCCGTGAAGAGTGGATAATATCCGAACGATGGATGATTGTGTATGGTGATCGCATGATGGGGCAAACTTGCAACGTATGCGAGGAGCGGACGCTGTCCGTAAGACGGATCGTGGTAAACATAAAAGGTGGAACATAGTTTCGAAGTTGAATCACAATGCAGACAGCGGGTTGGTGAAGTATTAGGATTGAATAGAATGATTTTCTCGAGGAAGAAGAGACGTTGGTCGTTGGAAGCCAGGTACTGCATAGAAAGTGAAGGTATAGATTGATACAGCTGATTTCGTGAAATAAGTTCCTAAAAAGGGAGACAAGGATCGCGATTGTATTGTCCCCAGATGGGAGGCAGATGAAACGGACTCCTCGCCGAGAAATGTAGCATGGAGGAGCAAGAGACGGATGAGAATGATGTTTAAGGAAGGACACGAAAGCCTAATGCTACTCCTGTAGCCATGATTGTATCATGTCCGTTGAATGCGATGAGGTTCCAGTGATTCCGTGGAAGACAGGGATAAAGCTGGCAGGTTATCATATTGCCACACTGAATACGATGAAATTTTCTGGAATTGGTTCGTGGCAAATGCTTCCTTCCAGAGTGTAACAGGAGAGGTGGAGGTTGATGTCGGGGATCATCATCAGGGGTTTGATAATTGCAGTCTGTGGACGAGGAATCTCGAAATGGTGACGGTAATGGCGAAGGAGCGTCTTGGTGAAGTGCAGCTAAGTTTGGTGATGAGGACGAAGTGGCGAGCGGATTGTGGTAGAAGACGGGGCAAGTCGAAGACATCGAGTACGGGAACGGGCACAGTAGTAGGCCCTCCACGGTGGAGATGCAGGAATTGGCGAGACCCAAGCGTTACGTGCGCGGAGCAGAGCATAGTTTAAGCGAAGGGAATGATAATGCTGGTTTATTGGCTCGAGTTCGTTGGAATATGCCTCGTTCGCAGCACGGAGGAGAGTGTTTTCTGAGTAGAGGGCCTCTGTAGATACCGCCGTCTCTCGTATAGATGCAGTGTTTGATTGAGCGGAGCGAATTGTGTTGAGTTCCGTGACAAACCCATCCAGGTACTCAAAAAGAAAATTAAGGTTGAAGTCCAAATGTTCCTTTTCCCTGGCCGAAAGATGCAGACCCCTAGTGATTGCTGTTCGAAGCACTGGTGCGCTCGGGAATGGAGCTGGTTTAGTAGGGGGCGGCACATCCGCCAGACAGAATGTTTGAAAACCCCTCGGAGGGGATGCAGAGGTAACACCAGCTGGAGAGGTTAATGATGCCGGAGTAAGTGGTATTGTGGAGGATGGTAGAGATAGCTTTAGAGTCGTGGAGGATGTTGAGGACGGCATCCTAGTGGGAACGAGACATTGACGAGCGACCTTGATTTTGGTGATGATTTTGATTCCCAACGTTACTGCTACTGCAGGGATTGCTTCGGTGTCGGGAAAGGTAGGTCGCTTTAGAGGATGAATGGGTGGTAGCGGACCTGATGCAGAACGCTTGGTGGCTTTCTTTGGTAGTGAAGGGACGGTCGGACTAAGTGCATGCACTTGGGATTGTTTCAGAGCTCGTAATTCTTCTCGCTTCTTGGCTGCGTGTAGCATCCGCTGTCTTGATTGATGTTGCTTTCGTCGAATAATAGTCCACCGGTTTGGCGAAATGGAGATGCAAATACGGCAGTTACGTGCCTGTCCGTCACACTGCCTGTGTCGCTGGCAGCATGGATGGGGATCAAAGTGGTATGTCGTAGAATTTTTGGAAAAACCGAGGCAATTACATGCCTTGGGTGAAGGCACATTTGCTTCTCTGGTTACCGTTGCTCCAGTGTTCGGTATTGCTTTGGTGTTCAGTACAGGGTCTTCAGATGAAAAAGAGTCGGACATGGTGAACGATGAACAAGACACAAAAACCGTTAGGCGCACAGCGATTTGAATCGCAAGGTGAGTGACTGTAGTGGCGCCTGGTGGTGGAACGTGGCATCACCGCGCAGTCAGTGGTTGTAGCGCTGTAGGTGGGATGTGTAGTGTTGGTTGAAGAGGTACGGAGGTAGTATAGAGACAGTGGTGCAGTTGTGTCCCCTTTCACCCCCCTCCCCTTTTTTTTTTCGACTTGTGCATAATCGTAAAATACAGGGCAGAGGTGACAGGCCATGGGCTGACAAAGAAGGGAATGAGGTACACAGTCCTGGTAGATGCATCCCCTGTCCGTACTTAGGTGCGCTGGGATGGAGCCGGAGTAAAGGATGGGTCCCTATGAAAAGGGACCGGGGACTGAGTCATCAGGAGATTGGCGTGTACTCCACGTGAAAGAGTTGTTGTGTTCGTGAATGGATGCTAGAGACGAGGACGGTGGAAAGGGTTTCAAATATTGACAGAGGAACGGAGTGGCTAAAAGCTGAGTGTGGGGCCAAGTTTGATCAAAAAAAAATTGGTAATGTAGGGCCGGCTGCACGGGAGAGTCAAGTCGGCCAGAAGTGGGTACCGAACGGAGGTATCCAAGTGAACAGGGAACGGACGAGGAGAGTAGTGATGCAGACATGAAGCGTGGGGCGGTTCAGACGTGTATTGAAAGTAGCACATAGCGTAGTGCCTAGAAGGATGAGTACTAGGTTGTTGACTTGCAAAGGCATGAGATGTAACGGGAACGGGTCCCAAGCTGACTGCTTGTCGTGTCAAGACCTCCATCCGAGCTGACTGTTGTGTTTGTTTCTCTTTTGTTGTGGTTTTTTTTGGTTTTTTTTTTAAAACAGAAATCAGTCACGGAGCCAACTGCGCGTCTGCAGGTAAAGCGAGAGATTACAGTCTGTTAGCATCAGGTTCGTCCAAAAGATGCTGAAGACAAGTAGGTGTGATGACGGACGTGCAGAAACACTGCAGGAATGAGCGGGAGTAGCAGTACAGGACGAGGCAAGGGACGCCTTTCCTAGGCGTCCTGTTGATGTTGATGACAGAGCGACGATTCCAGGGATGGAAACTTTCTGGGAACGGAGTACAGGTGGAGACCTTGTGAGGGACAGAAAGTCTGGAGATTGATATCCCAGGTGTAATAGACGTCAAAGTTTGGTGAAGAGAGTGATTCGTCACAAAAAAAGTCAATGAAGACTGGCGAGGGAGGAGGAGCAGAACCGTGTTCTGGTGCATCATGGATGGGACCGTGAAAGAGACGCCGTGTAGGTGAGATGGCCGGGTCGCATAAGAGTCGGCGAAATGTCGGGAACGGAATGGGCAAACGAGTGGAATGGAAAGTGGGTGAGAGCCCGTCCGAGGAACCGAGAGGAATTGTAGTAGCCGGTGAACGCAAAGATGGGAATGGAGGAGAATGCGGACGTCCTCGTATTGCACGTCCACCGGATAGGATGGACGGTCCTCTGGATGAGGGTGCCTGTGAAATGTAGGGAATGTGTTCCGGGGCAGGCCGGCCCCTGCGAAAAGTGCCGCTAGCTGCCTCAGATGGAAAGGAGGACAGCAGTGCTGGGAAGATAGCGGATGGAGGATTAAGCGGTTGGTGGATTGTCGAGGAACGCTGGACAGGAGAGCATCCTGATCGGCGACGTAACACTTGTGGAGACGGATGTGTCCTTGTTCGAGGGGAGGAAGGATCAGTCCTCCGTTTACCTGCTCCTAAAGGCAGAACAGAGGTGACCGGGAGTGCAGCTTCAACCGGGAGATCCAGAAGGTCCTTGGCAGTAGACGGCATCCTAGTAGAAGCCATCCTTTGATCGCAGTCGAGTAGGATGCGTCTTATTGGATGGTGAAGCCAGCTGGTCCTGAGGACCAGCGGATCCGTTGTGAAGAGGATCGAGTGGGAAGAGCTCAAGGCAGTCACGTCGTCGTGAACGCCCTAGGAGAAATGATGCCATCGGACGGCTGCGCCGAGTATATATATCCAGCCCTGCTGGGAAGCCAACGTTCAAGCTTCTAGGGGAAATAATGCTCAAAAGGAGGGAAACGCTATAAAAACAAGTAATTTATATTTTCGTAGGCTACAAAAATATAATTTTAACTAACACGCTCAGTAGACTAAGAGGTGCGTTTATTTGCAAGGGTTTGGTTTTTGGTTTTTTTTAAAGAGCACGAATGTAACCAGGATTATCTGCCCAACGACGATTAGAGGGACAATTTTGCTGGAGACTAAGAAGGGTAGGAAACAAAATACAGATTGTGAGCACAGGGTCCAATCAATAGGAAAATAAAGTTTTTTTTTTTTTAAAGAAGTAGGCCTTGGTTATTCGCCAAGTTTGCTGGTTATTAATCTGGATACATGCCGACAAGCAGACAAGCAGATGAGTCGCCGACAAGCAGACGAGATAATATGATAATTGTTAGTGCTGCTGTAATTGTGGAATTTTACTTGTTCATGATTACGTACGATTAATTATAAATGCAAATATTTACAGACATAAAATTCCTCCTGGAAAAAAATGATAGATGAAGATAACACTATGTCATTTTGGTACATTCCGAGTACGTTCACAGTCCTATGAAATTGTGAAATCAACCCAAAACCCAAACTGGTATAAGAGCCGGTCTTTGACAGTAGGGATATAATTCAACCAGGGAAAGGCCACCAAGGTTAATCGTATTAGCCAAGTTAATCGCACCAAATAATACTTTGGACGTTAAATGAAAACTTGTATATTGCTGCCGCTAGTATAGTAGTATTCTATTTCTCATTTATCTTTCGAACTATTAGTCGGTGCGATTAACTTGGCTAATAGGATTAACCTTGGCGGCCTTTCCTTTGGTTGAATGATATCACTACTTTGAAAGGCCGACCCTTTTTGGAAACTTGGCGGTTTCTCTTATACCAGTTTTTGTTTTGGGTGGATTTTAACAAACACGCTCAGTTGTAAAATACACATTACTGTTTTAAGATAAAACAACAGTACTGTTTTATTTAAACACTTCCGCCGGGCCGCTACACGTATTTAAGCATGCGTTTATAAAGTGTTGCAAACTGAACGCAGTGTTTTATTTTAAACGCATTTCACGTCTGCAACACATAAGCGCTAATGACTTGAAAGGTTTCTTCACAACCAATCCTATGGCCTATTTGTGAAAAGCTTTTCTGTTGTCAATAAAAGTTTGAAACAAAAAAAGTTTCAATAGACTTTCCAATTACATGATTAACATTCCACTCTTAAGGAAACCTATTGCTACACTACATTCGTTACAACTTTGCGTTACTGGTGGCCGTTTGTGACATTAATACTACAACTCACTATAACTTTTAAATGAACAGAAGTCATACTACATTATTAAGACAAATTTAAATTTTGTAGACTCTAATATTGTATAAAATTATGATTTTGTTTCGTACTTTTGTTTTGACGTAATTTGGTTTAGCCATTAAAACATTAAATAGTTCGAAGAGTTTGTTTCAATGCTTTAATTTCAAGTGCATAAGTGTTAAATTCAAGTGTAAGTGTTTTAAATCGAAAGCCAACCGTTAATTTGAAATCTACTAACGTTAAATTGAAGTACAAAAGTGTCAAATTGACGTGCAAAAGCGTTAAACCAAAGTTCAAAACCTGTATTTGTATTTCGGGTCAGAACTTCTAAAAACGTTTAAATGCTGTAGAAATACCGTACAGTAGACTGTACGACAGATTCGGGGTCTAAACTATTCCAAGAACGAGAAAAAGAAAGAAGATGTTTTCTTTATCTACCTGTTTTTACAACTGGAATGGTCCAGATCCAATTTCACTTCAAGTTCGATTGGCGTGCTGCACACCACAAAATCGTGACAGGCGAATTAGCTTTCATAGCTGGCATGCAGTGGCAAAGAATGAAACCTTTTTACGATTAGCTTCTGTTGTGCAATTGATAACACAAACTGCTTTTTTTTGTTGAAAACTTGTGGTTTTGAATTATATTCTCTAGTTCGGTCAGTAACAGGTCCAATTACTTTGACATCTGTCCAAATCTTCAACTACGAGCAAAACAAAACTGGATTTTTTTTTTCAGGGCACGCCGTCTTAAATTTGGCCGGAAATGAAACCATTTCAAGAACTATTTCTTGAATTTTATGAATGGCCGATGGAGCGTCATTTCTTCTCCTCGTTCTGCTTTCTTTAAGTGATAATTAATTATTGTAAAAACCGCCGAAGCATAAAAGAAAAATGTAAAGCTCCGCCTAAAATTTACGATTTTATATGTATCCATGTACAATCACTGAGGAATGTACTGTACAATCATGTAGGACAAACTACAGCATTTTGGAACAAGAAAATAAGTACAGGAGTCTTGGTGTTGTTGTTAGTAATCGCTGGAGTTTGACATCCATACCGATCAAATCATAAAAAAAACTGACGAAAATCCATACTCATCAAATCATTAAAAAATTTACATAAAATCATTTAAGTAAATACGGATGCACGCGCCTATTTACGTTGCCTTTTGGACTTAAATGTCAGACTGACAGAGCGGGGAATTGAACCCACGATCTTTGAAACTGCCGAGGTCCCCCCACTGAGCCATACTGACACGACCTTATCCACGGGCAGCATTTAACACGCACACATACTATATACACGTAAACATACACTTTTCCAATCGCCACTGGAGTTGACGCTTGCTGGCGCACCACACACCACTGAAACCAAAATGAACAAACAAGAAAGCATGAAATTAGATGCTAAACAGGACGGAAGCCCTAATAAATTAATACGGATGCAAACTTATTTACGTTGCCTTTTGGACTTAAATGTCAGAATGTTAAAATAAAACAGTAGTGTATTATTACTCCACATACGTTTTTGAAATATTATTTAATGAAAACATTATGTTTGTCATGTGTTGTAAAATAACCGCTACTGCTTTATTTTGAACACTTGTCGCTGTATATGGTTTAAGGGTGGGTTTATAATGTGGCAAACTGAAGGGTGTGTTTTATTTTAAAACACCTTTCCCGTTTACTACACTACAAAAAAACTAATGTTTTGAAAGGTCTCCTCTCAGACAATGGCATTTGTAAAACGCTTTCAGCTAAAAACAATGTGCGTGTTTTTCTTTTGTTTTGGTTTTTATTCCTTTGTTCTTGTTTTTGGTTTTATTTGGTTGACTAGGCAGTTGTTAGTTTTCCTTTCTACTCACATCACAGGCCGAAACTATCAATAAATCAGAAGACATAATAAAGCCTGGAGGATTAAAAGTACACTACAGCCTGCCTTATAATTACAGCCACGCGCTGATCGCCACATGCGCATGCTACCATCGCACCGTTTCGCGAGACCATGGATTGTACATACTAAACATAGTGTGATGGTACATAAGTTCATAATTCAACGTTGCGCTTTTGATGACGTAACAGCAAGAAGCCGTGACGTAACAGTACTCTGTCACAACTTGTGGTACCAAGGTCTAGTGGACCGATCGGACGAAGAAATGGCTAGATTTCTACTTGACTGACTTACTTACTATTGAAACATAGGGGTATATCATTAAATTTTAGCGTTGTCGAATGCTCCTTCGTTGCACGTATATGTTATGAACCAGTAAGGGTGGCGAGAGCAAGAAGCACGACTTGTTAGTTCAAGTATATTTCTGATTTAGACCCACAAAGTGATAAAACTGCACTCTTGTTTGCCAAAAAATTCTTCCACCACACTGACCGATTTTGTTTCAATGTTACGGCAACAAAACTTTTTGTTAGGCCAGTTTT
>JAHWFP010006000.1:0-15459 GCA_023313725.1 Lithobius niger
TTTTGCGTAACAAAATACTGGCAATTCTAAGCCTCCTCGGTAAAAATATTTTTTGAACCTCCTAAAACTACTTTATGAAAGTCGTGCATGAGAAAACTTAGAGCTGCACAGCTTGCCTTTTAGGAAATTGTTTTGCCTTTATTGGGTGCTGATCGATTCTCTTTATCCGTATCAATCCACCCCCCCCCCCTCCCAATGTGACGCTTTCAGCTCAACCCTTGACTAAACCAAGGATCAGTATAATTTTACCCTCAACCTTGACGTCCTTGTCAAACGGCATATGTATAAACATTGCAAACCGAACAACGCGACAGAAAAAAAAAACGGGGTGCGAACAAATTACAAATATTTGATCGATAACTGCAGGTTAGAGAGCTGCTTAAGTGCTGATGCGTAAAACGATCTATGGTATCCATATTATGTATCCACTAGAGGAAGCCCGTGATACGCACGGCTGATCTGAGATGCACCATTTGCAACACTGGTGAGGTTTGGTTGCATGTTTCTATGTCTATGTTTCACCGAATAAGTTTTTTCAATCCAATTTTTGGGCACACTGGGTAACAAACACCGATTTTCGTTCGCTTTGCTTGCTTAATAAGCGCATCCTGTGGCTCAAATCGCAGGATCCACGGGTTTAAAAATGAGCTTTTTTTCAACCGTTGTTTCATGAAACAATTGTTCGCTGGTTAAAAATGTTATTTCCTTGCTGAAGTCCGTTCTATGCACGGGTGGTGTTGGATGCACCGTATGCACTGTTTGGTTTTTCATCAGTATACCCATGTTTCATCGAAAATTGTGTTTCGTCAATCCAATTTTTTCCCACACTGGCAAACAAATGCTGATTTTCGTTCTCTTCACGTACTCACTCAGTGACCCTGGTACGACACAGTACCAGCCCCTTTTCCGGACTCGGGTCTGCAGGCACTGACATTTAAAATAAATACAGTTTTGTACAACAAAGACTAAACCTTAAGCCCGGCGGCTTAGGCGTTTTTTAGACGTTTTTCTTTTGTGGGAGAGGACTTACAGGTCTTGTTGTTGCCGCCCTCTTTGCAAGGTTGCAATGATAATCCTCGTGCTCCGCAGTGATTGTTGCTGTCCACTTTGAAACAATTAGCTCAGCGCTGAGAGCTCGCATCTACGAAATAAATAAGTTATTCTACCGTTTCCTACTGGCCTCGAAATTAACAACGCTGGTTAGTTTGATTTAAAACTATGTGCGTTTACTTCAAACACAGATTCTTTTATTTTATCCATCAACAATCAAGGGTAAGTAATAGTTTTAGCCATACTTTTGCAACAATGGTCCGCCGATAAGTGATTTATCGTGCGCCTTTTTCGCTAACAGGTTTCGAGGACTGAAAGAAAAGTCCGAGGCGCAGCCGAGGCGGACCATTGTTGCAAAAGTATGGCTATAAGTTTATGACCATACTTTCGTCCTCTTTCGATGACGCCAAGCAATAATGGCACTTTACCTAACAATGTTTACGTGCATCCTTGTTAGCTACCTAACTATTAGTAGCACGTGTTCGTCCATTGTTGTGTTTCGCACTTCGAAGCTTCCAAGATGGCGGGCAATCGCCTATCACCCGATTTGGGAGTGTTGGAACTCTTTAAAGATGATGACGATTTGTGGCTTAGTCAGGAAAGCCAATGATTTGAGGGCAAACTTTTGAATAAAAGTAAGCCAGAAGGATTTAGGCAAGTGAGTGCTATTCAGCTACAAATCTCTAGGCAGTGTGTTAATGCTAAACGTTCTACGTTATGGGCAGTAAATGTGTACTCGGCTTGAACCCAGGAACATAATGCTCGTTCGGGTGGAAATGATGAACAAGTACCAACTGATGTTTCCTTGATATTGACTGATCCGACGTTTTTGAATTATTGGCTGTGCTATTTTGTAGCAGGTAAATTATAGGTAGCACAACTACATGTCCTACAAAAGTGCAAGTAAACCATAAGTTTGTCGATTTACGCAAGTGAGTGCTTGTGAATTAATTCAGCTATAAAATACCTGCAGTGTTTTAATACTAAACGCTCTACGTCGTGTCATTACAGGTTCTGCTAAAGTCGCACGAAATCAACTTATCAGCCAAAACATTGTTAAAAAGTCGCACGATAAGACTAGTAGTTAATCGTGTGACTTTTAAACAATGCTTTTGGTAATAAGTTGATTTCATGCGAATTTTAAACAATGCTTTTTCTGATAAGAGAATCGTGCTAGTTTTGAAGAGAAAGCATTGTTGCAACCGGTCTGATATGGAATATATCGTGCGCCTTTTAAACAATGAAAAAGAAAGTATGGTCTTAAGTGATTGTTAGATTCTTACTACTGTGGCTTTTTCCTTTTCTAATTTAGTTGCTGTCATCCAGATTATTATTATGTAGATTAGATTAAGCCCGGCACGGGGCCGGTCATGAATTAAGTTTACGGACATATTTCCCGGGACAATTTTCCGGCACTCTTCCCGACGACTTGTCAGATTGGTCGACCACTCATGCCTGCCTCCTGTTTGCATGCAGGTAGAATGGGATAGCGCATTTCCAATGCGGGCGCGAGCGGGCGCGAGGAGGGGAGAACTGGTTGTTCGGCCCGACTACTTGTCAGATTGAACCTTTATTGAGTTGATCGACCACTCATGCCTGCCTCCTGTTTCCATGTAGGTAGAGTGGTAGAGTGCATTTTCAATGCGGGCGCGAGGAGGGGAGAAGTGGTTTTCCTTTTAGCGTTCCTTTTAGCCGGCCTCCGAGATTATTATAAAGATACCAGCGTCGGCCTTCACGAAGTGCCCCTTAGTTTAGTTTCGCATTGTTAAATTTTTAATTACAAAAACAAAAATGCACTGACGTGTGGCCCGACCCTCCTTTTTGATATTGGTAACGATATATTTATCACGTCACTCAATTTCCGGCACAAAAAGGGGTACAACAGGTAGAAGAGCAGGAAGTATAAAGCGCAGAAAGGGTAAATAAGCACCAAAAGAAAAAATGGAACTCGGCAGGAAATGCACAAGTGCCCATCAGTAACAGTTCACCTGTCCTGTCGGTGGTCTGTGCACGTTCTTGGTGTTGGGCAGTATTTGAAACAATCGTGAAACTAACATTACTTCCATTTACTTAATCCCTTATTCAACTTCTTCAGTGTCAGTATAATGCCAATATAATGGGAAACGAACATTTTACTTTTGACGACCTTGCTGCTTGATTGTCTTGGTTTAAGGTCTCTAGTTGGCTCCAGTACAGTATATTAGCTTGGTTTACCTTAGCCAAGAGCGGTGCACATTTTCTGTTTGACTTGAAATTTTTGGGTACTGCTACCGATTGAATCTCATGTCTAATTCGTGAAAATATTATAGTAACAAAAAATATTATAGTACCAAAGAGAAGCAGTGTTTAAATAGTCCTGCCACGGTCTTTGAGGGAATGCCCTCCGAGTTGCCTTCTTGCTAGCCTACAACATTCTACTGTGGGAGGCTTTTTCTTGAATAAATTGCTGAATAAAGTCAACTTTATTAAGCACTGCAGTTTGTCCACTTTACGGCCAATGCAGCGTTCCAATACAGTTTTGGCAGCAAGGGCAAGTTTGTTTTAGCCATGAACATGAATCACTGGCGGTGATATCTCTTCTTAAACTACTTTGCAAGATTGGGGCTGCTTCGCTTTGGTCAAGTAATTCAACATAAATAAGTCCGTTTTACCCTGGTGACTCGTTTCGCCCCAGTTTCCCCTTCTCGACGACATGCTGTGCATGGGTTTTAGCTTTTAGGACTGTCTTTAGTTCAAAAGCTAAAACCTACGCACAGCATTTAGTGCGAAACAAGACACCAGTCAAAACTGGACATCCCTATGTTTAATCACGGGACTACAGGCAAGCAGCACCTTGCGTACTAATTACATAAATTTCACTATTAATATTAAAATCAGCTGTAGCTTTAATTCCTTGCTGCGAAAATAAGAATTCGAACACGTAGTGATCGCAAGGTGGGAGAAACTGGAGCGCTTACAAGTAAAATTCATTCGATCAAAAAGGCTCGGAACAGACCTACAAACGGAGGATAGGACTAACAAGAAGGGCTACCTGACTCAATGAGAATAACAGCATTCGCTTTCAAGACCGTGCAGGGACTAAATGAAGACTGCCACTTGGTAATTAAAATTAATACACAACACAGGACCATGAGGTTTTAAATTTTTAATGAAATTCTTAGCAAAGACCACGCTTAAGGTGTACAGCTTATGAATTTGGAAGTTTTTCTCATCTTCTATTAGGCCACATGTTTTTTTTTCATTGTTTCAAATAAGATATCCTTACAAGCCAGTCGTATCCTGTCTTCTCAAATCACCTCTTTTTACAAACAAGTCACCCCTCTCTACAATTCACCCCTCTTTACTAGTCACCTCTCTCTACAAGCAAGTCACCCCTTTCAACAAGCTAGTCACCCCTCTCAACAAGCAAGTCACCCATCTACAAGCAAGTCTCATATTTACAAAGAAGGCACCGCTTTACAAGCAAGTCATCTCTTTACAAGCAAGTCATTTCTTTACAAGCAAGTCACTTCTTTACAAGCAAGTGACCTCTATACAAGCTAGCACCTCTTTACAAGCAAGTCACTTCTTTACAAGCAATTGACCTCTATACAGGCAAGCACCTCTTTACAAGCAAGTCACTTCTTTTTACAAGCAAGTCACTTCTCTTTTTACAAGTCACATTTCGGGTTTTCGCGAACAGCGGATTTTCAACTATTTCTGCTTAGTTCTCCTCGTGAAGTTCTCTAGTTCGCAGCTATAAGTTTCCTTGTGCTAGCTTGCTAAGTGGTGTTTCACATTATTTCTTTTAGTATCGGAAAATTCGGATTCTGCCGCAGAATTTGAGTTCTGAACTTGTCTACCAAAACCTACGCACAGCATTTAGGGGAGAAGGGGAAACAGGGGTTAGTTGTTTTGTTTAATAACATTACCAAAGACGAGCGACAACAAATATCTTTTGACGCGAGATCACAGGTGATGCGATCGATGATGCATGTTCACGACTAAAAAAAAAAGATTCCCTTGCTTCCAAAACAAGTTATAGACGACTCAGTGGTCGCAGCAGTACTTACGAAAAGTAAAATTCATTCCACAAGCTTCGAACGACAGAAAGCCTTCACACTGAGGATGGGCCAAACACGAAAGACTATAGTTGACACTACAGGAAAGTGAAAACATTAAGAGCATTCGCTCCACAACCGTGGCAATGACTATTTCAAGACTGCAAACTGTGAAATGCTACAAATACTAAAATGTTTTCACGGTTATGTTTTTTTACGAAATATTTTCTTTTTAAGACCAGATGAAGAATGAATAAGATTTGCTTAAAAGATGCTTTTGAAAAGTTTTGCCATAGTTAACGAAATTACTAAGAACGTCTGTGGTCTTCCGTCGTCCCATCAACCAATCCCAGGCAGGTCTTTCATCAGTATGCTAAGTCAAGTCTTTTAGTCACGTCTGGTCTTTCTTCTAAGTCACTTAATGATGGACAATAATCATTCCCCTAAACAGCTACAACTGAACGAGCAGTTGCACAAATGAGCAGTTGCACTATATGAGCAGTTGCACAGATAATGGCGAGCCATTTATTGAAGCCAACTGCCCTAGGGGCACTTGAAGGTAAATCTGTAAAATAAATAATAAAAAAATTCTTTAAGACAATAAGAAGCTAATGGGTTAAGAGCAGTATGTTGGAATCTATTAAATCTTCTCTAACTACTCTAACCTTAGTATAACACATTGCGCTGTTACACAAGATCCTCTCTAGTTAACACTTTGCTCGCACGAAAAGCCAGAGGTTTTTCAAACTCAATTTCAACAATTCAGTTGTTGTAAGACCAAAACAAATATGCCTACAGGTGGAAGTTTTGGGGCGCAGACCATTCTGAACATACTGCATTAACGCTACAATAACTGTAAAAGCTTGGCCTCAACAACGTTATTGCAATTGTTCGCAATAATGTGCTGTGTTTGTATTTTAAGAGTGGCCTCTTTGATGGTAAATTTCAACGTCAATATAAAAGCTTTGTATAGAGATTTTAGGGCAACCTGGACCGCTAATTTGCAAACATAGTCAAAAAAAATCAAAATATAGTCCAAAGCCACTGAACATATTTTTACCGTAGCTAACACGAACTCGTAAGCAACTTGACTTAACCGCAGTTACCTTTGCTTACCTACTACACACTCATCTAGACTCTCTGTTGCAGAATATCCTTCTTCACCACAGACGCACTCTATCTTTCCATCGTTAACGCCACATAAATTGCCCGTTTGAAAGGTTCTGCACTTTTCCATCCCAGTTGAGTTTTCCTTTTCGACACATTCTTCAAGAAACAAAATTCAAATTAGACAGGACGACTATTCCCAGAAAAGGAGCTCTAAAATGAGCTGAACGGTAAATATTGGCCACGAGGTGATCTTAACCTAATCTGAACATGCTGAACGAATCTGCCCGGTGCCAAGTCGAATATCTTCTCCTAAACCCGGAATTCAAGATGGCGTCCAAAAATGGCGAACCAAAAAAACAGTTTTTTTCCTTGCTTCTAGCGTCTAAACCGTTTATCCGGTCGAAAATGAACTTGTTACCAATTATCTTTTTAATCAAATTTCCCTAAAAAAAAATTCATATTTTTCGTAAAATTAACTCTGCTGGCCTAAATTCGTCATTTAAGTTCTATTAGATCGTTTGTGTATGCTATAGATATAACAGTACAGTAATAAAAAAAAAAAAACCAAATTTCAAAATGTATAAGAGGAGCCAACAAGGTGTTGAAAACGAATGTTTAATCCTCGACGTTTCGAATCAACTCTGATTCATTTTCAGGAGGTATCAAACCTTAACAAACAAACATGTAAACACAAATCAGGCTTGGGGGAAGCTTGGAGTCAAGCCAAGAGTACATTTAAAAATCAAAAAGGGTAAAAATATAAACCCGGCTTGGGGGAAGCCAGGAGTCAAGCCAAGTGTACATTTAAAAATATACAATTTTTGAAAAATGTATGTGAACCCAGACAGAACTGGGACACAGTTAAACAAATAAAAACAGAGGGACAGAGGTGTGACCAGTTTCCTGGCACAAGCCTAATTAAACCGGACCTCTCAAAAACTGAAATTTTATTCCAGATCCGAAACACTCGTACCAGAATTAATCTTGAAACCATCTGCATTTCATGCTGTTCTCCACCCGTTCATAACCACATTAAATATCAAGAATATTTTAAATTACTTCAAAAATTTAATGTTACTAAATTTTGCCACCAGAGTGTTCTCAGTACCAGCATAAATTACGGACCTGCCCGATTCTCCCCACTTAGGCTTGTGTTTTTATTTGTTTAACTGTGTCCCAGTTCTGTCTGGGCCCACACACATTTTTAAACTTTAGATTTATAAATGTACTCTTGGCTTGACTCCAAGCTTCCCTTAAGCTTGATTTGTATTTAAATGTTTGTTATGAGTTGGTACTGCTTAAAAATGAATCAGAGTTGATTCGAAACGTCGAAGATTTCACGTTCTCTTTCAACACCTTGTTGGCTCCTTCTATACGTAGATACAACAGCGCATATGTGTATTCCTGACTTTAAACAACTGCAATGTTAGTTTTAATTATGTTCCACTAACATATTTGCGTTTAAATGAATGGTAAAGATGTAATTCCAACAAGGGTAATTAAAAGATTTATTTTAATTAGGAGCTATACTACGGCAATTTATCTGCGCTTGATTTTTGCATCATTGATTTTTGCGTTTTGATTTTTGCGTCGTTTTACGAGTTTCATCTTTGTACTGCTGCAGGAGCCGTTCTAATTCAAATAAATGGATGTGATTAGGCTTACATGAAAGATGAAGATGTATATTTCCAACAAGGGTAATTTAAAAGATGTATTTTAATTAGGAGCTACGCTACGGTACTTTATGCTGTAGCACTTTGATTTTTGGATCGTTTTACGACAAGTTCCACCTTAATCTGCTGTAGTATTTGTTTTAAATTTGATAAATGGATGTGATTAAGTTGAGAGGAAAGTGAAGATGGATTTTTTTAACAATGGCAATTAAAACTATTTATATTAATTAGAAGCTAAGCTACAACAGTTTTTCTACAATGTAACGCTGACGTTTTGCATCATTGTACCACAAGTTCCATCTTTTAACTGCTGGAGTTGCCGTTCTAATTCTAATAAATGGATGCATTTAGGTTTAGATGAAATATTAAGCTGCATATATCTTCATCTATCATATAAGCCTAATAACATCCATTTATCAGAATTAGAACGGCTAATGCAGCAGTTTAAAGATGGAACTTGTAGTAAAATGACACAAAAAACATGGTGCTGCAATGTAGAAAAACTGTCATAGCCTAGTTTCTAATTATTATAAATTGTTTTTATTACCCGTGTTGGAAAAAAATCATCTTTTATCTTACCCTAATTACATCCATTTAGCTAAATTAAAACGTATAATGCAGCAGTTTAAATATGGAACTTGTCGTAAAACGAAACAAACACCAAAGCGCTACAACATAGTTGAACTGCCGTAGCTTAGTTCCTAATTGAAATCAACCATTTTAATTACCCTTGTTGGAAAATATATATCTGCATCTTTTATCTCTGCTAATCACGTGTATGTCTTAGAACTAGAACGGGAACTGCAACAGTTTAAAGATGGCACTTGTGGTAAAATGATACAAAAGCATAGTGCTACAATGTAGAAAAACAGTCGTAGCTTACCTTCCAATTAATCTCGTTGGAAAATATACATCTTCGTCTATCATTTAAACCTAATCACATCTGTTTATTTGAATTAGAACGGGTACTGCATCAGTTTAAAGATGGAACTTGACATAAAACGACGAAGTCTAAGCGCTACAACGTAGATAACTGCCAAAGCCTAGCTCCTAAATAAAACAAATCATTTAAAATTACCCTTGTTGGAAAATGTATATCTTCATCATTCATCTAAGCATAACCACATCCATTTATATGAATTAGAATGGATAATGCAGCAGTTTCAAGATGGGGCTTGTCATAAAACGATGCAAAAATCAAAGCACTACAAGGCAAATACACTTTTGTAGCTTAGCTCCTAATTAAAATACGTCGTTTTAATTACCCTTGTTTGAAAACATACATTTTTACGTTTCATTTAAACCCACTTATGTCAGTATATCTTAATTAGAACTAATACTGCAGCTATTAAAAGTCAGGAATTATAATACACATATGCGCTGTTGTATGTACAGCATACATGAATGACCTAATAGAATTTAAATGACGAATTTCGGTAAGGAGGGTTAATTTTACAACAAATATAAATAGAACCTTTTCTGAACGAAATTATATTCTAAACATAATTGGTAACAGGTTTACTTTCATTCGGATGAACAGTTTAAACGCTAGAAGCAATAACTGTTTTTTGGACGCCATCTTGAATTCCAGTCCAGTATTAGGAGGAGAAATTCGACTTAGCACCGGGAATATTCGGATTCAACATGCCCAAGTTAGGGTAAAACCGCCCAGTGCCCAAATGTCTCAACATTTGCCGTTGTTTTTTTCTTCCAGTCTAAATCAAACCAATGGGATCTTTTTTAATATTGTATAATGTTTTTAGTACAAAAAAGTTGGTTTCCTAATCAAGTCATTTTAATACTAATTTAGGCTAGTCTGTGGATAGGACATTACGAAACTTTTTAAACCTTAATTTTCAGCAAAATATGGAAAATAACTGAAAAAATATTGCCATAAATGACTAATTCAGATAATTTCAACTCTTGACCTAGAGCCCCGAAACCAGTTTTATGAAAAACTGATTTTCCAAGTAAACTCATTATTAGGAACATTTGCAACACAGAAAAAAAAATTAAAATTCTCATTTTTAAGGAATCTGCCATCCTGGATGTATGACAGGAGGGTAATTGATATACTAGGGCGTTCATACAAAAAAATTGAAAGTTACATCTTTCTTGATTCTATTCTGGTTCTTTTGTCGTCCAAAATCACTAAATTTAAATTAACTTTTTGCCCATGAAATCTATGGAAATAAACTCTTTATACTAAAAAATCTATATATCCTGTTTTCAATTACTCATTCTGGCGGCGCTAAGTGTCAATTATTAACAAATACTAAATGTTGACATTTAGTAGATTGTTGTTCAAAAACAGTAAATCTGAATTAAAGTTAAACCCTGCACATTTTAGCAATGCTTTTTGTCCATTAAATGTATGGAAATAAACTCTTTGTACAAGAAACGTATAAATCTTTTTCCAATTACAACAACAACTACTACTAAATGATGACACTAAGTGCTGTCACTGCATACTCTACCATCTGTTTCTGGCACTTAACATCCTAAGCAACAAGCGGTCTTGCCACTACTTGTAAGCGTATTTACCAGTTTGGGTTCGCTTGGATTCATTCCACTTAAATCAACAGTTGAACAGCAGATTCAGCTGAAGCCAGTGATGTTGTGCCCTAGCCTGCAGCCCTAGTGTTAACTACATCGGTACGATCATATTTCAGTATGGATGCCGATTGTGATAGAAGCATGTTTTCTAGAGGAAGGAAGAAAGTTTCTCAGTTCAGTTTGTACTTCTGTCTCTTCATTACGAAGAAAATAATGGTCTGACGCGTTCGTGATGTTTGACCAAGAACCACATCGGTGTATACACGTTAACAATTACAACCTTGGATATATTCTCGGTACATACATACGGGTGGCATCTGCGACGTGCTGTAGTTAGCCACATATGACTGCAAATATCAATCGTGTTAAGGATCAGACGCTTGTCAACTTCTGGAATTAGAACAGAAACAATTCTCCATTCACATTTCTGGTCGGTCGATAGGGTATATCCAAATATAATTGGAGATTTCTTCAAGAGGCTGACAACTGGAGAAACGTTTGTATCGCAGAACATTTGGCAAGATCTGCCTCAGAGGCCCAGAAAATGTATTCGCCCCAGACGTAAGACCGTAGAAGTCATTGATCACATTAATTACGACAGTCCTACGTCTGGGGCGAGTACATTCTCTGGGACTCTGGGGACGATCTTGCCAAATACAAACGTTTCTCGCATTCTCAGACACTCGAATGGATCCCCGACGATAATAATGTGGAAAATAGTTTCTGGTCTAATATGAGAAGCGTTTGATCAGATCTGGACCTTCTCTCGATTGGTCATTGTATAGCAGATGGCTACCTACAGCACGTAGCATGTATGTGTGTACCAGGAATGCATCAGAGGTTTTAATCATTACCTGCATACATTGTTTAAATTGAGTGCATCGACTTGGTTCTTGGTCAAACACGAACTCACCATAGGTGGTCCTGCAAATGTTTGCTTCCTAATGAAGACAAGTGAAAAAATTGAAGATAACCATGCAAGGAAATTGTACAGCACTGCCTCCAGACAAACGCGTTCTTCGCGCATCGAAAAAACTTGACTACTACCAGGATTGGCCTCATAAATGAAACTTTATCGTATCGATGCAATCAACACAATAGTGGGTACAAGGGCACAACATATGGCTCCAACAGGCATCTGTGAAATTTCAAAGCTAGTTGCAATTTATGATTAAGTGGAATGAAATTGATTTATTTCTGAACATTGGCAAGGGTGTCGCAAACAGTAATTAGTGAGAAGAAGCACAATGAATCAATGAAGAATCGCACAACGATTCCTAAACATGAGTCCAGGAAAGAATTCAAAACAGTGTAGTGTCAACAAAAACGGAAGGAAATGTTATAATGAATACCAGATTAGCAAAGTATCCGAGCAATGTTTTTAATAAACATCTGTATGAAAGGACTATCACGTTTCTTATAGTAACACTAAAGTACCAGGGTGTGGGCTGGTTATTTTTTTTGTTTTTGTTCATTAAACGAAATATACATTACCTATTTTATATTTAGCAGTTGCTCCTAATTCGAGCTCAGTTCACTAGCGAAGAAAGTTGGCTTTCCTGCCGGGCTCGTGACTCACTTTACTGCACATGCGCAGATGCAGGCCTCCTATATAAGCACTCGGAGTGGAATGATATTCATATTTCTTCCTCTCAGAGTTAGCCTTGGCACCGAGAGGGGAGGCTGCGCGGGTATAGGTAATGTATATTTTCGTTTTGGTAACAAAAACAAAAATTAACCAGGCCACACCCTGGTATTTTAGTGCTTTTATTGCTGTCGAAAACTATTTTACATTTAGCAGAACTCGTCAACCATGGCGATGGATACCAAGGTTAACGAATAACAGTGTCACGAGCCGGTGGCTCATCAGAAGACAACCCTGTGAACCGAGCGTCATGCCTAGCAGCATCAATGGGGAACCGGGCAGAAGTGTCGGACCGGAAGCGTAAGACGAGTCGGAGCGATGGGTGATGACCGAGGCAGATATCGGTAGTAACTGGGTTCGTAGATTGCAAACCAGGAGAGAAAGGGATGACCGATGCGCCATCCAGAAAGATTGCAGCTAGAAGGGCGGTTTGAGTGAAGAGGTTGAAACACTGTAAGGTAGACAATCACATTCTGGGCCTAAGGAAAAGGTACGAGACGAAAACTATGACGTTTTTATTACCTCAAGATACAGTAGGATCCAAGATGAAGTTCCCGGACCGAGGGAATTGTTCAGCAGGAAACAGTTTCGTGTGATGCTGGTAGGTGGAACCGAAGAGAATGCTGAGTTTGGGAGGTGTCTACCAAGGAGTAAGTGGGACTCGGGAAAACGGTGATGGGAGATGATCGTAAAAGAACCGACGAAATTTATTGAGGAGAGCAAAGTCGCATGTATATGGAAAGGTGATACATGATCCCGGATAAGTGGAAATACAAATGAGACACTCGTGTGAGAATAATAACAAAGTGCTCGTTGTGGAACTGGGACCACAGCTGAGTTATCCCGATGGAGAAGTACGAGGAGACATGAGGTGGAGCAAGGGAAAGCACAATGTTTGGATGAAGAACCGAAGGTAACGGCGACATGGTAACAGGAGGTGTGAAACCAGTTCCCCCATGAGGCGCAGTCATTGAATTTTTTTGGTGAGATTTAATGGCCAAGAAGAAAACTTGAAAACACCAGTGGGCTAGTAGGGGATTGCCCGAAATCCAAAGGTGACACCTTTTGCCCGTTGGTGGCATGCGGGCCATGAAAGCTGCCGGCTCCTCATATCCGAGTGGTGTGATATCATGGAGCATACTGGCAGGAAAGTGGCGGCATCTTCATACTGCCACACATCACATTGTAGGAACCCAGGCTTTGAAAGTTCTTGGATGATGACGCAGAGGACCAAGATCTTAATGACGTTAGAGGTTATGGATGGAGAAGTTGATGAAGAGAATGCACCAGCAAATTCGGAAGATTTGGAAGGGTAAACATTAGGAAAAGGAGGAATCGACGACTCAACAGGCCTGGGAAGGGGCGACTCCTGTGATCCTAATGTAAGGGACGAAGACTGGGTCGAGATCGGATGGCTGGAAGATGGAAAGGAATGCTTCTGTGTATGGGGTCTTTTGGGTCGCCTTCTCTGAGAGGAACGGGACCTCGAAGAGGAATCTCCGTATGGGGATCGACGGGTGTGAGACCGCGCAGGGTGCTGGTGTTGCCAGGAAGGGAATTGTGGTAAAGGTGATAGTAATCGACACTTTGTTTTAAGGAGAGTGTTTGAAGCTTGCAAAGTCACTAACTCAGCGTGAAGACGCTCAATTTTGCTTATGAGTGGAGTTGGAGTCCTGTAAAAAACGAATTGCGTTTGCTTGTTCTCGGTTCAGGATGCAAAAGTTGGCTACGCCATGCAGTGGTCTTTTAGTTTAATAGTAAAAGGCCTTGTTGTAGCTAGCAAGAACGAAATATTGACATCCAAGTTCTCAATGTCACGAGGGATGAGGGTGAGCCCTCGGACGATATCTGCTTTAAGGACTGGAGCGATGGGAAAGGGAGGGAATTGGCAGAATCCATAGGTGAGAAAACCGAAACAATTTGTGCGGGTAATGGAGGAACGGTAGATGGCCAATGCAGATGCGCCAAAGCCGCTCGGTGGAACCATAGAAGTAGTGTGAGCGCCAGTGATAGAGGGAACCGACACAGGAGGTCCAGAGATAGTGTTTAATGGCGCCGGCGGCTTCCTCCTTAGAAGGCATACGGAACTCCTATTTTGGATCGAAAGCCCAGACGTCTTTTTAAACTTCCTCATGAGGTGAAAGGATCTGATGTATCTGAAGTGGCTGGAATCACTGCACTGGAAGGATTCGAAGAGGTAGGCACAGGTAAACTAGTTGGATTAGGCTAAGGTACTTCGAGCAGTGTCGAAGTGGAATCGGACCAAGACGACGACTGAGTCCCATACTGTGCGAGAAATTTTATTTGTCGGTATTTTTGCTGGGGGCGGACGATGTCTTTCCACTTCTTTCTGGGAATCGAAATACAAGTGCTGCACTTGATGGGCAAAGAACAGGGACGGTGCTGGGAATGATAGTACACATGAAATCGCATCAACTATAGGAGTATCATGAAGAGGAGTCTTTAGGATCTGTTACTGGATCATCCTGGGAACTCACAACGGGACAAAGGCTAATGGGCATCCTAACTAGAGCCAGTTGTCATGGTCGTACTTGGAGGCTGGGCCAGGTACCAGGGCCCCCTCCTCCTTCTTTGTGAGAAGTTTGCATCTAAGGAGAGCAATGGGAAACAATGGTGGACCTACCAGTTAAGGAGGCTCGGAAAGAGTAACCGTAGAAGAGTTGTGGTCCTACCGGGTCGTCCTGACGATCAAGCTGGTGTCGTTACCTGAAGGTGGAAAGCAATGTTGGGCTCAACGGGCTCCAGTGGGACTGTGAGAAAATGCCGATGGAACCACGAGGTGGTCGCCTTTCTGGAACCAGTCCGTAGGAGAAAACACATGGAATGTCCAAGCATCTAGGTTGCGGGAAGGTACTGTAGGTGATGAGGCAAGACAGCCCAGTGCACAGGCCGGCCAGGAGTGGCTAGTGGTAATTCTGCGGAAGGGACAGGCGACCATTGGCCAGTATGAAAACAATGTGCTGTGAATAGGTCTAGTGGTTCGACTAGTATGGGCATAGGGCCTATGTGTGGATGGGAATATGGGCCATGGGCCAACGGATCCGGTTCTGGTCTTTAAGAGATACTGGCAATGAACCAGGAGAGCTTGTAGCATAGTCCGAAGTTGGCAGGCAATGTACTGCACATCTAGGAAAGAGGCCGACTGACTGTTGTGCTCTTAAAATTCTTAAGTCCGACCTAGAAGGCAGGGAACTACAAATGACCGGTCCAAGGGACTGAGGCAAAGGGAAACAGAATCCAATGGCACAATCGACTTGGTTGGTGGGTTGAAGCAGGACCAAAAGTCCGTGTAACGAAGCAGTTCCCCCCCCCCCCCGCACCCCCACTTCGTGCAGGCGTGTAGTGTATAAGGAACGATAAAACC
>JAHWFP010006022.1:0-14471 GCA_023313725.1 Lithobius niger
ACTCAGACCTATCATTGTACAAACAAGATTAAAATACGTAACTTTCACTCATTAAATTGGGGGTTCTCTCAACTAAAAAATAACGCATAGAATGGGGGAAAAAATTCGAAAGATGCTGGGCGTATTGGTCTAGGAAAGTAGAAATACGGAGAAAAAATAATTGCTTCTTTTGTAAAAATAATGCAAAGTACAACCTTTGTTCTTTATTAGCCTTTATGCTTTATTTCTTTGTTGAAAATTGTAAAAATTCGGGCGCTCTGCTCATCGACGATTCAAGGTAGGGTTGGCATACAACAGAGCTGTGCACAAAATCCAGACAACGAGCATGTGACGCTGTTCTCATTATTTGCGTAGAGATTTCTTCCTTTTTACTATTAATGAAGCATATTTTATGGGTTAAAGAATAGCTGAAGTTCTAGCCTATTGTTTCAACTTGAATTTCTTTCTTATTGGATTTTTTTTTTATCTGCCATAATTTCGTCGGTATTCGTTCTCAAACGCCGAACGGCAGTGCTCATCCAACACATTCGCATTGAAAATCACCAGCGTCTTTCGCCTACCTTTACTACAGCACCATCTGTGAACTCTTACGGCATTAAGTACGTTTTCGGAAGCGCGCACAATGGAAATAAGCACACCATCACCATCAACGTACCATGACGCAGTTCTTCAGGCAGTTTATGAATTTTCCTTAGAGGTCGCCACTCAATTTTCAAGCGTATGACTAAGTATTATCCTTTTACGCAAAAGTTATAAAAGTTGGGGTCACATTCGTTCGATGATTTACTGGCAGGAATATGGGATTAATTAGGGAACAGCAAATAAACGGATCATTACATTATACATATTTTTAATTCTGTGAATTATATTCTGACTCGCTTATATTTGTGGGAGATATTCTTCCATAAGTTGAATGGGTTGTGCTTAATTGTCGGATGAGCTACAATTTCTTTTTCTGATTGAAAGTAATTTTTGGAGGCCTCAAACGCAGGCTAATAACGAACTAAAAATACTAAGTGCCTCAACTCTACCATGGTAGGTCGCGGTTGACTTCCGACAAAACAAAAGATGTAAATAAGTGCACCACTGATCAGGGCTTCCAGACGTGGAAAATAAACACCTCGGTTCTCTTTAAGTATACAAACCACGTAAATGCGCGGGCGACTCTTTAGTTTTATTTGATTACTTGTCAAAATCGAATATGGGACACCAATTCTTACCTTGGGGAGGGATGAATGTTTTTTTTTCTTTCGCATGGAGCTTACTTAGAAAAATCGATGAAATATTGTGAAAAGGCATATTTTGGCGAAAAGGTTGGTTGTCCACAGAAAATTAAAGTAATCGATTTATTCATGATTCGTGTAGAAAATTAGGGAAGTCAAAAGATTTGAGTCGTACATATCCAGGTCCTCATAACACAAAATCAACGATATTGAAGGCATTTTTTCTCCATAGAAAACGTTCCAACATTTTAATATTGAGATATTCTTCGTTACTGGTCCTTTACTGCACCCGATTCGGATGCTTTGCAAAGATTTCTACCGTGTGCGGATACTTCCAGTGGGCTGAAATCAGCCAAACTCTTGTTACAATTAAAAGGCACATCATGTCAGTGAGCTGCATTTTTGTTGTTTTGCTCTTAGGGAGCACAAACCCAAACGGGGTTATTTGCCCCACGAATCTGAGAGGGACAATTTAGCTGGAGAAATCTTGCAGAAAGCCGACCATCTTTGATATGCCGCATTTTTACAATTTAGAATGCCAATACATCAGGCCACAATGAAGCATGTAACAAATCTCATCACCTTAGTGGCGACCCACTAGCGTGGATCTAGATAAGTGAGGATGCAAAGAATTAGCGCAGCCAGTCGACCAAATAAGAACGAACTTAATCAACAAAGTTAATCCATAAAGTCATGCAATTTCTTTTCGTTAAAAATGGCCTACCATTGTCAAGTGATGCCTCTTTCTTCACAAACCTGCCTTTAAATTGCTATGAATGTTTCAGGTCTCTCATAGTTCATAGCAATTATATCGTATCTTGATAATAGCCTCACAGGGCATTCTAGCGCAAATTAGTTATATTGTTCCAGCTTCTTTTTGGTACATTCTTCGTTATGTCGATACAACTTGGTATACCAAGTACTGTTTTAGTATCCCACCCAGGAACTCGGAAACTTTTAGTTTACAATTGTCTACGACTTTTTGACGTAGTATGGAAACATCATCCTTTGCCCTAAAATTGCAACGGTTTCTTTTTTGCATAGTCTGCTCATGCTCAATATCATTTGTGAGGGAGAGATTCCACAATTATATGTCGGAATAACAAACTGCCGGCTTAGCAAATCCTTTTTTTTTTTTATCAATAAATATTTTAAGATCAAACATTTATTATGTTGAAGTAATATAGTACCAGGCTAGCAACTCGTAAAGTCAGACCCATACAGACCTCACTCAAATCCATCTACGATTCAGGAAGTATTTCTTTGGAGTACTTCTATATGTAAAAATGCCATCATCTGTCTTGGGTGGCTGATTTCAAAAGGCCACGCACAAATTTATCACATTGGTGAACTGTTTTGCATTTTGCTTCATTTTGACCAGGCTGCCTTGTAAGTACTTGCTACGGAAGTGGACGATTAGTTCAAAGCAAGACTCATTCCCAATTCACTCCTTACTGTATAGCTACGGACTATACGCAATAGCATAACATATTGAGCATCGTTACAACTAGTCTTGTTCTGACCTCCGCTTTAGCACTGGTGGTTCAACCGTTCAATTTGGCCACCCTACACCAAGTGAGAATTCGTCGTCTCAGCCCTTCTTTTAAAGGGCCGAGAACAATAGAGAATCCCCTGAGGCATTACGTTACGTGACGGGCAAACAGACGCAATCCCGGTCCTGACTGGTTTAACAATAGCACACGGCACGTTACCCAGATGCTGGCGTTGGGCCACTGCCATGTGTGCATGGTAGTTAGCCGCGCGCAGCATCCATGTTTATCGGCAAGGTGCACTATAGAGCGGCTGCTCTGTAGTTTGCGTTGCCGTACATGTAAACCCGTTACACCTTTGAAACTAAAACAAAATAAAGCATTTGGTTAGTAATTTAGCTCATCTGTTTTGCATTTGGCCCTATTTTGATTGCTGATTTTCTGAATTTCCCCACCCCCCACCTTCTGAGCCTAAAAATAGCCTCAAGCCTAGCCTAGCCTAGCCTAGCCTAGCTGTCGACGCGCCTTTACGCCTCAACCCCCCCCCCCCCTAAAAATATGATCCCCTCGTTAGAAGGCTGAACAATTTCTTGATTCCCCTAATGCACTCCGACACTCCCCCGTGATAAATAATGATCAGTCCTTTCAATAATATAAAGCAGGTTGCAGCCTGTTTTAAGCACGGGCAAAGAAAGCCTCTTTTTCATTGAACTTACAAGGGGTAGGTTAACAGACTTATGGGTTTGTTACTGCCCTTGTTTGTATGCCAAACAGTAATTTTTTTACACAGTAGTAAGTAGTAAGTTTACTTGACGGACCAGGACAAAACTAAATGGTTTTATCATTTTTAGCAGTACTATAGAAATCAAATACATGATTTAGTACCGCCATTAAAGATTCCCAATGAAATAGAGCAAGTTTGCAATCCGAAGACATTCACCCCAGTAGTCACATGTAGGTAGTCGCAACTCCGTTAGGTGAATGACACGAATATCTTGGCTACGATAGCCCAGAGAGAAAGTGGTACAGGTGGACTGCTAGGTGAAGGCAACCATGCATGATCACTAAGATCTAGTGATCATGATCCAGAACTGCGACGGCTTAGACAGAAGGGTCATCATCAACAAGGATACTTATGAGTAAGTTATTACCCCTTGTATGGAGGGATAAAGCATCTTTTTTATTGAATTGCTGTCTGTGGCCAAAGCTTCGTTTGTCACGGCATGGTGGCTTGGTGAAGCTCTTTTTTAACCCCTAGTCAACCACATCGGACACACCACTGCCTTTCAGATGGGGCATTGACTGCATACTATGACCAGACACTCCTTCTGACCCCTCTGGCCACCTCTTCAGGTCAGGTATCTGTATCATATGGCCACTGGCTTCTGTTTGAGGCTCGCTATAAGTTGGGATGCTCCGAAAGGAAGAGAAAGAAGGATGATGAAGCTGGCGAAAGAAGCTACAAAGGAGGAGCATGGATAATTAAACAAACTTCGACTTTCTTAACACTTTTTCAGTCGTTAAAGCGAAAAAACAGACTATGTTATTGCAACTGAAGTTTTTTAATTTAGATCCTCCCCAGAAATATTCCTATGAAGCAAAATGAATCACCGCATCCCCTTCCACTCACATTGTGGGCACACCTGTTGTCCATGTTAAGTTGTTAATTTGCATAGAACTCTCCTGCAATGAAGAATTGGGAAGGACTTCAGATAAAAAATTAGACGAATGTCTGATGATTCCTCACATGTTGACCACGATGGCCCTGCGATGTACTGCTGATGAGCACGACATAGGACATTTACTAAAATAATAGGCAAAACAAAAATTGTTTTTTGACTATTTGGCGAGTGACACGAAAAAATGCTACAAATAAAATTCGCCGTATCCTTCAAATAGCGTTTCAGTATTGCTGATGAAATAATGCAATCAAAACGTCACAAGTCAAAAAGTAGAAAAAAAAAGAAATGTTAGCATATCGAAACTCAAAATTGGTGAAAGGGCCACCATGTTGAAGTTCTTCAGCCTTTCAAAGGAGTGATATCAAGAGTTACGTAAAAGAAGGGTCTCCAAGATAATTGTACCCCTTATTCCACCAATCGTGCTGAGTGTGACCCCACGCGGCCATTTGACGAAAGTGTGACCGTTATTCCTTTTGCGGAAAATGTATGTTAAAATTAAGTTGTGTAGGTTGTAAAGAAATATACACACTATATATGATAAATATTACTTGTTCTGAACATTCGAAGCACGTCTCAGTTCGTAAGCAGTAGTGTTTATAAAGCGACCTTGAAACCAAGAAGGAGTTTTGTTCTCAATGCAAGGCCGACTGGCGTAAAAATTCCTTGTCTTGCCCCATTCTACCTACAAACAAAAATACATTTCTCTCCCCGAATTAGTGAAGTGAGTGAGTCCTGTTTTAACTTGACGATTTACCGTTTAGTACTGTGAGTTTGTCTGGCCACGATCATGGCCAAAGGCATGACCCTAGTCTTTGAATTTAGGTCCAACGACGTTAATACATGGTTCAGCACATGCATTGTCCAACACATTGAGCTACAAACTCGACAATTAAACGAAGGCTTCATTCCCCAAATAACCAACATCACGTTAGCGGATATCAAAGACCCAATGTATAATCAAAAAAAAATACTGAAGCAATAGAACGCTTCACATTTTCTTACTATTTATCTTTTCTACTATTTTTAACGATAAATATTCGAATGAAGATAGCAAACCAAAGTCTTGAATCGGTTTACTTACTGCAAATACCCCGAATAACTGTAAATACAATAGGTAAGGAACATGATATCGATGAAATTTAAGCTCCCAAGAGGGATGTTTTTAAAGTCAGTGGCTTGCTTGCTGAGCGCTGAGTTTGCTTGGTCTCGTCTTCCTTCGCTTTTCCCATTTTCAAGCTGAGATTAAAAACGACGTTATTTGAAGCTTACTAAGCACAAACGTGATTACAGTAACAAAATCAGTTATTTTATTTCTTTTCTCTGTCTTATTGCATTATTAGTAGCGTTTATGATGAGAGTAAAGACTAAGCAATTGAGCTGCTGGCAGCTATCAATATCGTACTTATCACGCACGTATCATGTAGATTTATCGCTTGTATAATGATTATTGCTCCACGGCAATGGCGCATGCGCACATCGTGCCCCCATATTAACTGCATAAGCTCAGCGAACTCAGAACCCTTTTTCCTCGCTTACTTGACTCGCCAGCGGCTGCCAAGCCACTGACTTTAAAAACGACGGAAAAGTTTTTCAGCGGCAAGCGGCTTGAATTTAAAAACGGGAAAGCTTGCCTCGCTTGCAAGCGGCTCGCAAGCCACTGACTTTAAAAACATGCCTAATGCAGGGAAGAGTTTGCAGCGCTCCTTGCGGCTGTTATTCCTGATTTAAAATTATCCTGATTAGGACCATAGTAAGTGGTTTGCCCTTCCAGATGCCTATCACTTTGTGGTTAAACATTTTTCTTTATTTTATTATTATACACTTTACGGTCTGAAACTTTTGTTACTCAGATTATGCTGAATCACACTGTTGCATTTACTAACTGTCGACTGTGAGGGAATCCGTATATTAATCTCCTGATTTTTTCTGGTTTTCCTTTAATTTGTGAAGTTTACTGCAAACGCATGCAGAAATTGCTCCCCGTGTTTAATCCGTTTGAACAAAATAACACACGTATCAAGGCAGGTAATAGTACATACGGCAACTGTGGACAGATAGTGCAATCGACAAACGGCTCCAGTAGTAGAGACTTCCGTTATATATGAAACTGATAGTGTTACACAAGCATT
Source organism: Lithobius niger (assembly GCA_023313725.1). Lineage (NCBI taxonomy): Eukaryota > Metazoa > Arthropoda > Chilopoda > Lithobiomorpha > Lithobiidae > Lithobius > Lithobius niger. The sequence continues at coordinate 6,525 of JAHWFP010006022.1, forward strand.
AAGGCTCTCCTTTGGGAAATGCGTAAAAATGCAGAATTTGTGGTCATTCTTTATATTTACATTCAGGTTTGAGCTTGTTTTGACACACAATTCCGAAGCAAATACCTGCAGTTTTTGATTTAAATAAGACTATGTCAGACATAATACAAAACAAAGCATGTAACGTACCTCTCTACATGACATTGTTAGGCAAAGAATAAAGCAACCAGACGTGGCTTAATACATAACCATACTTCATTGTATAGATGAATCAGCTCATTAATTTTATTACCACCTGTTTTTTGAAAGAGAAAGAAGTTCAGTGAGTCAGTGGAGGGAAAATTCTAGAGAGTTTGTCGTGGAAATCTATCGTCACATGTGGCGAAAAACTAGCGTGGTCGAAATAGACTGGCAGGGAATTTGCCGGAGTTCCTTAATTTCCACTCATCGAATTGATCAACTTTTTCAGGTAACCGGGATGAGCTCTGCCTATGGCACATCAACAATTATAAATTCCCTTCTTGGCTATCTCCCCCTATTTCGACCCCTCCCCCTCAACAAAAAATCGTGTCATTCATCCATTTCCCTTATATGTTAATGATAACCACAATTATTATTCAATAATCTGCTGCTTTTTCATGGGTGAAAGTTCTTATCTGCCAAATGATCAGGTGTGTCAGGCTTACTTACAGGACTACGACTTGGAGTGGTGCTACTTTGGTTTGACTAACGTCCGCTTCAATGTATCGGCGTTCTCCAACGATTATCTCTCTCTTCCTTTGCGTGTTGACCATTGCCAGTATTTAATTATTCCACAACAATTGTGGCACATTGGTGCAGTGAGTTCCAGCGATTACGTCAAATCTCTGAGTATACTATACAAATCAGCAATTCAAACGTATAGCAGAGGCTTGTTATTACATTCGACTAAATTGAAGTAACTGAAGTGTAGCTAGCTGCTATTGAACCTATCGACACAGATGGTAAACCATACACAGAAAAAAAAAACCTGATGAAACGATCAGAGCCCCAAAAAATCAGGACTTACAATTTTGGGGAAAACTGCGACCGAATTTGAGTCTATGTAACCACTAAAAGTAATAAAAACTACCAATTTTTTTTTATCAGGCCATCCTGTGTATTGCAACGTCACTCTGATTTTTAATACGGACTTCATTCCGGAACAGAAAAATAAGTTGGGTGACTTTCACCAACTTCATTTGTTTTTACTTCATTTCCTTGAATTGTTCTGAACATTTTTGGGGTTGAGCCATCTCCACCACAATCACAGACCGAGTATCATCTTTACCAAGTTTTTCCAGATGATAAAAGTGTCGCTGCTATGGCTGCATATCTGTCAATTGTTAGAGTTAATATGGGTAGTTCTATCTATCCATGACAATTAAAGACAAATGAGGTGATGTGCACTTACTTATTACGGTAATAAGAGCTTTTATTTTAACTGTCCTAAACACAAAAATAACAATTCTAATCCGTTGCATACAGTATTTTATACAATGAAAAAAAAATTTAAGAATAACCAATTTTAGTATCAATTCTTTCCACTAGATGTAACTGTTAGCAAAATTTGTTAACTTAAGTGCATTTTAAATAACTCGTACATTTGGTAGACGTAATATAGTATTTTGCCTTATTTAACCAAATATTTGCCAGTTTTGTGAAAAGTTAGTAAAAAATAGGCAAACAAGATTAATCTCTTAACATAATTGGCTAACAATGCCATCTACTGGTAAGAAATGGTACTAAAATTGATAAAAATCAAATTCTTTCTTTTTATTGTAAAAAAAAATTTATTCAACGGATGTTAATTGTTCTTTTTGTTTTTAAGAGCGTTAAAAAATCCTGTTAATTACCACCTTATTTACCATTCTAAACTTTCCTTATTAAATGCTTTCTATCGAGCTAAAAAAGCCAAAATCAGTGCCACATTGATATTTAGTCCATAGTTTGCAACTGCTAACTGGGGTAATGTACTTGACCGACCTTAGTTATTAAAATACACGTTGCACTGCACTTGCACCGTTTTTACTGTAACCGATTCCTGCCTATGTCCCTTTCCATTGAAACAGGAGTTTATAAACGAATATAATTCCATGGAGTAACTATGGTGCAATTCTCGCTTCGTTTCACTCCCAAGTAGGAAGGCCGTCTGGGAAATAAGCTGCGGAGCTCTTTTCACGGCTGCAATCCAGTTTAGTCAACATCATCGCTAAAACTAGGAGTTATTTTCCGACCAGCGTGAGAACTGGTTTCGAGTCGAGGGGAGAAACACACAATCTCTACCTCAGTAAGCCTTGGCTAAAACAAAAAACAAACTCCTTCCTCACTTCATGATCGTTTCATCATTTCCGCTTGCTTGAAAGGGTTTTTCTTGGACGAACAGGCTTATATACCGAAACAAAATCAGCAGCTAACCGTACTTACTGACTAACTGGCCGAGCGAAGCGATCCCTTAATAACCAACTGTATATGGATTTCGTGTGTCTGTGTGAGACACAATAACGTTCTCAGCTTTGGTCAGATTTGGTTGAAATTTCATGACGATGGAGGTTTGATGGACGAAAAGCAATAGTTCAAAGGTTGAAATTCTTACAGACATATTTGAGTTTTTCGTCCGTCTACGATTCGTTCGCTTGCTTTAAGTGTTGCCACGCGATTACAAATTGTGAAAACTTTGCTAATTCGCTACTTGCTGTCAAGAGATGGCACCACCAAACAAAGTATTTCTACGGGTGACTTTAGTTGACGTTTTCAGCAGTTTAGGCCGAATATACAGTAATGTATCATAGCATATCGCATGCCTAAGTAATTATTCAGAACCCAAATATATGCCTAGTAATTCTAGTGTGAATACTTGCATGTACCATTCTGATTTCCTTCAATTTCCACTTGTCCCTATGGTAATCACTTATATGCAGAAATTTACTAAGAAACATTGATGCACTTGGAGGATAAATAAACAAACTTACGTCATACCAGTCGGGTTCAACAAGGCATGTGAAATAAATTGTGCTCAGGCTATGAACTTTATTGCACCACCAGTCTGCTATAAAAAGCGTTTATTTATTTCAGACAATCCGTTTTATTCTATCTCCAACAATCCGTTTTCGCCACTAAATGCTGTTTTTTTTTAATTTCCGGGTGCCGAACCCAAAGCGAGTTATCTGCCCCAATGTAGATGACGAGAGGGACAATTTAGCTGGAAAAATCCCAACGTAAAACCCAAGATCTTTGGCATATCAAAACTGCTAATAATAAAACAGTGACTCCCTCTCTTGGATGCACTCTTAATTTCCTAAACATAGTTCCTCGAAACGTGGTTATGTCACCATCGCTGAGAATATTTAAAACGAGTTTGTCAAGTATAAGCAATAAACGTTCCCTGTGTTAGGTGTAACTAATCTTGTACCAATCTCGTGTGTTTGGTAAGGTCTCAGTGACCCTCATTGGCCATACCGTGACCACTGACAGCTGATATGCAACAAACATTACGTTATACATTATTCAAATATTAAATCCCGTACCTGAAATGTAATCAAGGTTCTTGAACTTTTGTTTTTAGTATTACAACATCACTTTTTATCTTAGTTTTCGATGAATTATTATTCTGACATTTAAATGGAAATTATATGTTTTTGTCGTTGTTATATTTTTGGTTTCACCCGCCAACTATTCAAGAACCACGGTTTCATTTTTGTCAGGTTATCTAGTAAATTTCTGCGATGTGCATGTTAATCTACAGAAGTCAGAGGCACTCGCGTGGTGATGTCGCAGATCTCAGACTCACACACCGCAACAATAACAGATCATGCCTAACGACGCTAACGATAGTTATCACACTATTTTGTTAGTTACGTGCCATTTCAAACCAATCACTCCGAGGCAACACACCGTGTCAAAAATAATAGTCAAAGAATACTGACCGTCATATTCACCCAAAACTAATCTTACGAGTCTTAAGGGCATGACTAACCCTTTATCTACGTAGCTCTGCAGCGCTATATACAGGACAGCTGAACTACAGTATACAAATACGTAGACTTCACATTCTATTTCGAAACCAGTTCCAGGACATAATACGGATTTAAAAACGTCTTTTTCTTTCGTTTGTATGAAAGGTTTATGCAGGGCCAAGAAAACCATGGTATAAGTAGTTGCAATATGTTAAAAAAAAATAAGCTGTGCCATTTCTGATGAGTAATAACGAACTGAAAAAAAAAAGAATCCAGTCTATAATTCGACAATTCCGTTGTAGCTAGCACCTCTCATTTTATGAACGTCGTGCTCTTTACATAGATGTTAAAAATAGGGAAACAGGCGTCGTAGGATCCAGGAAACAATTTTCAAACGCACGAAAGGAAGGGACACGTAAACCTAAGGGGAAAGTTTCACAATTTCCAAATTCTTAATTTATCCAGTTGCTGGTTTCGTAGAAGAAGGTCGAATCTGAACATATTTCTGTTGCAATATCATCCAGCTATTCCAACTAATGGTTTGTTTGTCTGCATGTCTCCCTGATAACTTTTGCACCCACTGTCCACTCAATTCCAATTTTCCAAATACATTCTCTGTCCTTTTTTCGGATTTAAATTCATAATAAATCAAGAATCAATTGTTAAAATTGGGCAAAGGGTTTTATGGGATTTTGAGTAAAAGAAATTAATCATATGTCATGATCACAACAGATACATAATCATTATTTGGGGAAATTATTCTGATATTAATAGATAACTGATCACATAAAAAAAAAGGTTCCACTGACTGGTAGGAACCAATAAGCGCCAAAATAGTAGAGTAATTTAATTTGCACCCCAAATATTTGGATCTCGCTTGGTCACAAATAGAAAATTCTAACGCAACACGGGGGATCCTACACAATGGTGCAATCACTGTTCCGCCATCTTGATAGTTTTCAACACAAGTTACTTCGAATTTGATGATAAATATTTTATGAAAAAATAAGGTTTACGGCGGCTCATACATTCCCACATTTCTTTGTGATATTGTTACCAACAAGCTTGACTCTCTTATTAACCAAACACTCATACAACACATCCATTATTGGTCCATTACATTGACGAGATTTTCAAGTAGACATTTTGGTCACTTTCTAGATTGCGGAGCAGTGATTATGCAAAATCGTCACTTTCAAGCTGGTGGAGCAACGATTGCAACAAAGATCACTTTCGAGACGGCAAAACAGTGATTGACCGTCGTCAGTTTCACGATAGCAGAACAGGAATTGCACCTCGATCACTTCCAACATGGCCGAACAGTGATTGCACCTTCGTCACACCCAAGATGGTGGAACACTGCTTGCACCTTTTTCACTTCCAAGATGACAGAAGAATGAATGCACCTCGTTACTTTCAAGAAAAAAGTGTTGCATTGCTGTTGCAATGACCTGGTGCAATCACTCTTCACAATTATTGGGTCACTTTCAAGATGGCGGAACAGTGATACTGCACCAATATGTAGGAAAGAGCTCCTGTTTTAACTTTAGGATTTTAAAATTGAGACCAAGTACAAAATATTCGGGTCGAAAATTAAACTACTCTACTATTTTAAGTGCTTGTATGTTCCTCCCAGTCTATATCAGGTGGCATCTTTTTTAAGTGAACTCTCGTTGACCCTGCAAAATAAGTTGGGTTTAAATATTTTTAAGTTCGTCCATGAGTCTATGAAAAGTTCTGTAGGAACGATGAGTAACAGACTTGCATTAGGTTGGTGTCCTAGCGTTTGACCGATGACAGAGACTCGCCTCGACCACCTTTGGAACTAAACACCTAAAACTTTCAATTTTAAAAACTAGATGGCGCCAGTAATTTGTGCTTTTTAAAACTTCAGTATCATTTACAGCTTGTTTGTGGGCTCTCAATGTTATTCATAAATTCTTATTTAAAGTATCCTTTGGAATTCTCAGATTAATAAAATTTATTAAGCTATATTCTCAACTCTTTTCGATATTATTTTTAACCAATCACGAAGCAGTTTGGTTACGAAGAACGCCATGATATGTGTTATGTAATGTGCCACTCGTGCTTCCACTAAAAAAGTGAAATCTTCCAAGTCAACTGCCAGAAAGGGACAGATAAGGAAATTCAACTTTATAAACAACAAGAAAATAGTTTGATAATATGGCAAAAAATGTTTGCTCACTTAGTGCAATTATTTTGTTGGTGGTCCGTGTTCATACTGGAGATAATCCCCTAAACAGTAAAATGTGTGGTAAAGCATATGTACGATTATCTGTTGCACATTTTAAGTCGAAAGACAGGAAGCTGATTATATCTAAAGTGTGACACGTCTAATTATGATTTGTGAGATTTTCTGCTGCATTTTCTACATTCTGCGACACAGCAGTGAAAAACTGTTTAAATGTGGAAATTGTAGTAAAGCCTTTACACTGAAGCTCATGTTTAGTTGCGTTTTGTGCAAACATGGGAGCAAGAAGTGACTTAATGTTTTTATGACGATAAGCCTATTAAATACATACTATGAGGTACTGCAACTTCTAGTGAAAGAAGCTTGTTGTAGCGTAAATGGATTTTTTTTATACCGATCGTTCCTTAATCAAGTTTGTAGTGCGCAATTTTCTTATTTAACGTGAATATCATACGATGTATACTCAAATACAAAACTATGTGAGAACCTGGAAATGGAACCTTAGTGGTGCCGCATTTCATACATAAGTAAAAGAAATAGACAACTTTTAAATGCCAGATATTTTTATTAGTATCCGTTTTTGAAGTAAGAACTATTACAATGCATAGTCAATGTTCTTTTAATGAGATACTTAAGTGAAAATTAAAAAAGCTACAATTTCGTTGTAAAAGTGTGTAGCTATGTAGTCGAATGGATAATGGTGTAAAACCCGTGAAGTGTGAATTGTATACTGCAGCATTTTTATTGAGAAGCCGTTTATTATCTACAATCGAATTCTACTCTAGCTGATTTTGTAAGGTGTGTGCTACTTCAAATACTAAGCTTCAGCAGGTCCCCTTTTCGGCAAAACAATGAATGACATTAAAAAAAATTCGTATGTTTTATAAAAAAAAATCCTGTAACTTTTCGTGTTTTTTTTCTTCTAATTATGTATAGGTTAATTGCAAGAAAATTCTTATTCGTCGCTTTTACATGACACAGTGCCAGAGTGCATTTTTTAGGGTACTTCTACTCCGAAGCAGGGGGGGGGGGGAAGGCTCCCGCTTCAAAATCCTTTACACATTCATATATCTTTCAAATTTAGCGTCACTGGTTATTAGTGGTAAAAATTATTTAAAATATGCGTAATAGAAACCGTGCCAGTCTAAAACGTGTTTGGTAATGAGAATGCGCCTCCGTTACTCTGTCCAGTAGCACAGACAAGAAAAATTGTAGAGGGGGACGAATAAATCCAGCTCGGGGTCTAGGGAAGAGTTTCCCTAGAGCATTCCGAGGAACTGAAGCATTTTATGGTACATCACTGCCGAATCCGGCTTCTTTAGAGTACTTATTCGTTTCACATATTCTGGCAGAATTTCTGAAGCATCATGACACAATACGGGAAGAAGTATCGATATGTCTTTGTTACACGAATCCTATAAAATATTTAGTGTGTGACACTGCACCTTCTTATAAATAAAGCTTGCTACAGTGTAAGATGGATTCGTTCTGGCAATCAATCCTTAGAATTAAAATTGTAGTACGAATTTCGTGTTTAACGAATGTGAGACAATACATATTTCAGTACACAATTGTGTGAAAACCTTAAAATGCATATTTTGTGATGCTGCATTATAAACTATTTAAAAGAAGTCTCTTTTAAACTTATTTTTATAAACCACCATTTGTGAAGCACATAATAATGATGTTGCATAACATATTTTACTTTGATAAGACACTTAAGAGCTTATTAATAAAGCTGCACTTTCGTTAAACTAGTTTTGAAGTATCGTAATTGAATGT
>JAHWFP010006034.1:0-11866 GCA_023313725.1 Lithobius niger
CTTCTGAATCCTTTCGACAACACGATTTTTGCTGAAAGTTTGCAACCTGTCGTAATGCCAATTTTCAGAGGAAACACCTGCCGTTATATGAACACGCTCAGCATTGCATGTGATTGCTACTTGAAACAACGCGAAGGGGAAGTTTTTGAAAGCTGAATTTTCCTTGTGTGGGGTACTTTTTGTTGGGGGGGGGGAGGTTTCTTTATCACATTACAACATTTTAGCAATAGACATTTATTCCTCAAGATGGAATACGAGAGTGGGGCGGGGGGGAACTGAACGTAAAACGTTTACTATAATGGCTAAACTTAGCTCTACACTAAACTAGGGGTGGGTATATTTCATTTTTTTGAATTCGGTTCCGGTTTCGGTTTTAATGCACCGATTTTGAGTCGGTTATTCGAAAAATCAAATTATCATTTTCTACATGTATTTTACAGCAAAGCTCGTATTCATTAAAAAGAAAATAGAAGACGAAAATGGTGCCACAGCTAAACCCATCATGTATGACGCTGATGAAATCAAAGAATGAGTGAGAAGCTAGTAATACTACTGTTACAAGAAGAAAAAAAACTAGAAATATTTGGTTGGGGTACAGGATACCGAAACCGGTTCCGGCCCCAACCAGATATTTCTAGTTTTTTTTTCTTGTAAACAGTAGTATTACTAGCTTCTCAATCATTCTTTGATTTCATCAGCGTCATACATCATGGGTTTAGCTGTGGCACCATTTTCGTCTTTTATTTTCTTTTTAATCAATACGAGCTTTGCTGTAAAATACACGTAGAGAAAATGATAATTTGATTTTTCGAATAACTGACTCAAAATCCGAATCAGCTTCGGTTTTCAGTAAAAACCGAAAATTCGGTTTCGGTTACCCACCCATCCCTACTCTAAAGTATATATTACACATACATACATACATACATACATATATTGTACATTTGATTATTTCAATTAAAAATCATCCAAATTTTATCCGTGTACAATTAAAGTGAAACTTCAATCATATAACCCCCTTTTTTACGGTACACTTGACGTTTTCGTTAGTATATATTATCATTGTCAGCACTGAACCACAACAAATTCTCAATGTCTCGTTGATATTTCATGCGAATGGCCCGCACATGCTGCAACAATGCTAAAATTATTTGTTACACTATTGTTTCTTCCAGACCAATAACTCTGAACGCCGGTATTCATCATTGTTAATACCCGCTTGCCGAGTTAATGGCCCATAACCATAAGAATCTTTTTGTAACATCTTTTTGAAAACTGCGGGCCAGTAACAACTACTGCTTAGTTGTTGGGCAGCACTTTTTTTAAGTGAAGCATTAAGAAGGTACTAGCTGTACCCGCGATGTGCGAGCAAAATACTATACTGAGCAGCATGAATTGAAAACGTCCTCCTGCTCTCCGCAACCCTCCCACGCCTCCATTGTGTGGTTTGCGCCCCTTTCCCGGGCGTCAGCGGTATTTTGGGGATTATCATCTGCGCATGTGCCAGCGAAATACTATACTAGGCAGCATGACATAAAAAGGCCTCCGACGCCCCCCTGTTCCCCGCACCCCTTGCCCTTGCTCACCTCCCGGAACTTCCTCATTGGGTGATTTGTCCACCAACCCCCTCCCCTGGGGTCCCGGGGTATTTGGTCTTCTTAAAAAAGTATATAGCACTTCTCAGTGTAGCTGCGTTGCCTGTTTCACTGTCTTGATACCAAGACGTAAGCCCGCAACAACGATTGCGCAGGCAGTGATTGTTACTCAACCAACTTTGAAATTACTCAATTCGGCTCTAATAGCCACCACTATTGAAGCTTTCGATTTCCTACATTATTAGCAGCTTATTCCACTTCTTGACCAGGAGTGGTTAACGCTCGTTAAACCCTTTAAACCCTTCTTTAAGGCAAATAAGTATATAGATAGAAGATCGTTGTATAGCTATTGCGCAACCAATCCTCTTCACCGAACTTTCCATTGTCTAGTCTACGCATCGTCTGAGCATTGTTGCCCTTTTCCGAAGTACCCCATCACCGTTTAAACAGCGAAAACTCAATGACGAATAATCCCTTCAGACCACTTCAACTAAAAATTTTTGTGTCCAGGGCACTGTTACTGGAAACGGGAAATTGCTCCGTAAACGTATTGTAACAGCAAAACTCTAGTCGGCTGAAAATACGGTTTGACCCTCAAAATATTGCTCCAAAAGGTTTCTCAACGAGGTTTTTTTTGTAATATCAGGTGTGCTGAATAACATGCTAAAAGTTTACCAAAGTTTGACAACCGGAAAGGCCAAATTTCAAGATGGCATCCAACATGGCTGCCAAATACCTAAGTTAAATTGCTACAAAAGGTTTCTCAACAGTTTTTGGTAGTATCAGGTGTGCTGATAACAAAGTTAAACTTTACCAAAGTTTGACCACTGGAAAGGTCCAATTTTCAATATGTGCCCAAAATAGCTGCCAAACACCAACTCCTAGAGTTTTCATCGTATAAAAGTAAAGTCCGTGACTACCCCTATGTTTTTATGGTCTGTTTTCACTTATAACGTAGAAATTATAAACAATATTTTATTTATCCTTACTAGCATCGTACCTGGCTTCCCTGGGGATTTGTTTGACCCGTGGTTGTTTCCCAGTATTTGCTCGGTGCTGCCTTTCCGTCAATCGTCTCCCTCCGCAAAGCAATGTCGTAATCAAATAGTGGCTGTAACATAAGCACTGCCCCACCAATGGGCATTCTCCGTTCAGGCCCCTCCCCACTCCCAGTAGCGTGCGAAAAATAACTGTCCTTCGTACATGACGTCATTTAAGACATGCCTTTGCGATGACCGCGCAGAGCAAATTGTTAGTCGAGGCAACAATGCGCCAATTTTAACTTCTTTTCAGGGCCACAACGTCCCAGTTTCACCTTCAAGCCAAAGAATTGACACACTCGCACGTTTCATTGTTCCCCTTCCGGGGGTCGTCGTTGCGGTTGCTTCATTTCTGCCATGAGACTTTGGTTTATAATGTAAGATTTTACAAAAATTAACAAAACTATCAATTTTAACATATTTACAATTAGTCACTATCACGTTCTTCTTCCCAATCACATTCATTGAATTGATTTTTAGAATAGTCTGTTTGGCACGGTCCACAAGCAAACGTGCATGCTAGTCCATACCTCGTGCAACTGCACTGTTTTGCTCGACAGAGAGTTAGGCAATTACAATGTAACACGTGCAATAACTACAACTGGTATATACTGATTGTTCAGGAGTTTCAACCCCCAATTGATCGCATTCAATTATTGCTCTTTTCGATCCAAACCATGTTTTGGTAATGTCCTGCGAATCTTAGTATTTTGTCGAGGAATTGGAGGAATGCCGTCTATCGAAGAAACAATTTTTTTTATTGAAGTGTTGGTAGTGCAAAGAGGGAAAAGAAACAGTACTTGTGCACCCAAACATTACTGCCATCATCTTGCTTCCTAGCTATTCTAAAACGGATTTCGGAGCAGAAACAGATTTGCAAGTTCTGAATCGTTTGTTCACCGCTAAATTTTTGAAATGTGACTTCTTGCCTACACTAAATAAGTGCGAAGTTGTATCACTTATGTCTAAGAATAATCGAAGAACAATAGTAAACACTCTTAGGGCGCGTTTACGCAAGAACAATTTTCTCCTTTACTAGCTTTTACTTGGTCAATACTAAATCTGCTGGCTCTGCTTCTCGCCTTTGTCGGAGAATGCGGCTTTCGAGTTGTCTATACGTAGTAACCATGGCAACCATGGCGGACGCAAATTTTCTCCTCGTGCCACGCGACACGACGTACGATGCTTGCAACGTGACAGCGTCGATTTATGACAGCAAGAAAACAATTTTTACTGCAGTACAAGACGACGGACAGATTCCTGAATGCCGGCATTCGAAGGGTTGTCTTCGAATCGATAACTTAGAAATGGACGCCATGTTGGATTTTGAATTCTCGCTGCGAGTAGCTACTTATTCTACCGTCGTTTGAGGGCGCGTTTACGCAGCGATTTGCCTTTGCATTCTCGCAGCTAGAACTCAATCGCTATGGCAAAGGTGACATTGCCATGGTAACAACGCTAAATGGATTAGCTAAATCCGACATCGTTTGAGTAAATACTTGCAGTCTTATAATCCGTGCCAATAACATAAAGAATTCCTCATGACGAAACAATTTTTCCAAACGCTTCTGAACTCACGTTATTTGTTGTTTTCGTTGCGAGGCGGCAGACATAAAACCGCCGCCATGTTGGAATTTGAGGTGATTTCTAGCTTCTAGCTGCGAGAATACAAAAGCGAGTGGTTGCGTAAACGTGCCCTGATCACTGCTAGAAGCTGTTTTTTCAGCGAGAATAGCAAATTTTGGAAATAGCGTGAAATGGCAACAATGTTGTAGCAATGTTTAAAATTACTGTTGCACTTTGTTCTTTATCTGTGTTGTTATGTATAATACATTTAATTTGTTGCATATTACCGCAATCATTTAATAGAAACGGGAAATTCATTAAATAAATAACGGTTGCCTAGCAAATCGCTTTCGGCGAGCGAGAAGGTCTCGTTGCGTAAACGAGCCCTTACTACCCAGTACTGGTTTTGTTTCACTGATGTCCTATACCTTATGACGTTTGCACCTGTCCGAACGAAAATAGTCCTCGTTGTTTAGTCGTGCATAATAATAGGATGACTTAATCTGTATCCTCTCCTATCAACGTCGTTGGATGGTGTTTTGATGACTGGACAGCTGCCTTGACCATGTCCACGTCTGCATCTCCTGATGCATCGATAACTCTGCGGCCCCTTTTCCAAAGTTCTTCTGTCACCAGTTTAATAAGTACTACCTGTTTTTTTGCGAGGTGTGGATAGAAAAATCCTCTTTTCTTCCGACAAACTCTGTTGCTGCGTTGTACCTCTTTGCACTACCAACTCTTCAATAAAAATATTGTTACCGTGGCGTTATTCGTCACTCCTCCTACCGAGACCTCAAACAAAATACAACTTCAGAGTATATTACCAAATCATGGTTTGGACCGGAAAGAACAATGATATGAATGCGGTCGATGTCGATTGGGTTGGAAGCTCTTGGGCAATCAGTATGTACCAGTTATGGCTAATAAACTCGTTGCATTACAAAGTCTTCTGAATGCTACCTTGTAATTGCAAAACTGCATGTCGAGTAAAACAATGCAGTTGCGGCACGAGACATGATCTACCATGAACGTCTGCTTATGCACCGTGCCAAACAGATAATAATGTGAAAATCGATTCAATGAATTTGTTTGGGAAGAAGAATGTGACAGTGACTAATTATTGTAAATATCTTAATATTGATAATTTTATTTTTTTATAAAGTAAAGATAAATGAAATATTTTTTATTATTTAGAAGTGATAAATGAATTTTAGAACCATAAAAACACAGAGGTAGACACCGACTTTACTGTTCTACGATGAAAACTGTAGAACTTAGGTGTTTGGCAGCCATCTTGGATACTATCTTGAAAATTGGGCCTTTCCGCTAGTCAAACTTTCGTAAACTTTTAGTATGTTATTCATCACACCTGATACTAACAAAAACTGTTGAGAAACCTTTTGTAGCAATTTAACTACATGGGTTAGGTATTTTGGTGGCCATCTTGAAAATTTTGCCTTTCCGTGTTTGAAACTTTGGTAAACTTTCAGTATATCACTCTGCACAACCGATAGTCCAAAAAAAAACCGTTGAGAAACCTTTTGTAGCAATTATTTGAGGGTAACGTGGCTTTTTTTTCATATCTGCAGTCGCCTACTCTGTTAAGACGTGTAAGCATTGTTATGCATTGTTGCTTGATTCCGAATGCCCCTTCACCGTTCATGCAATGAAAACACAACGACGAATAAACCCTTCTAAACAACTTCGCTTTTTTAAAGAGATGTTTACCAATAGACCTTTAGGAATGGAGCAATAGACAATGGTGCACGGGCAATGAAATTGCAAGGAATAAGCTGATCAATTGTTATCAAGAGCGAGATATTCAGTTGGTTAAAACCCTCAACCTTGGGCCATTCGGAAACCATCGTTGCATTGTTTCCGAATGACCCGCAGTTTTCGGGCATTAACCTTTACTTACCCAAAAAACAGTTTAGCACTAACTTATGCAATATATTTATTAACCCCCATAAAACAAAGCCATTACAACAATCGTTGCAATAGTAACACACCAAATGACGATCCAATTGGGTCCCAAAATACGAGCAACATTGGGGCTGGGCAAACCAACAGGTTCTGGAGTTATGCGAGTAGTAGACGGTGTTGTCACTCGTTTTGGCGAAGTACCTAGAGAAAATTTGCAGGTATCCTCATATTCGTCGAGGGTTTTGTAAAGATTATTGGGGCTTGTGCAGTTGCCTTTCAGAATTTCCCTCGCATCAGTTATATCGCCTTCAGTACCCCTGCAAGAGAAGATAAAATTGCAAGTCAGTTTTGCGACCTTTTACCTGGTTTGCAAACGTCCAATAGCCTGCCTGGTGCAACAAGGGCTAGAAATAAAATTAGAAAAAGACGGTACATAAAGCACCAATCCGACCAGGTAACACACAAAATAGAAACTTTGATAATTATTAGCAAGGATTCAAATTTAGTACGTGCCGACACAGGGTCGTCTTTTGGTCGAATTTAACAATGTGCCATGGTTGCTGTCGTGCATAGGCCTAAACCGGAGGAAGTAGCGGTTGACACAGTTGCGCTGAAGACGACATGAAAGAGGATCTTTGGTAATCAGCAACTATTCAAATTTAGTACGTACTGCCACAGTCTCTTCTTTCGGTCAATTTTAGCAATGCGTGGTTGCTGTTGTACATAAGCCTAAACCGGAGGAAGCAGCGGCCGACACAGTCGTGCTGAAGGCGACATGCATGAAAGAGGAACTTAGGTAATTATTAGCAAGGATTCAAATTTAGTACGTGCTGCCACAGGCTCTTCTTTCGGTCGATTTTAGCAATGCGTGGTTGCTGTGGTGCATAGGCCTAACTCGGAGGAAGCAGCGGCCAACAGTGTCGCGCTAAAGACGAGAAGAAAGAGGAACTTTAGTAATTATTAGCAACGATTCAAATTTAGTGCGTGGCGACACAAGAGTCGTCACTCGGTCGATTTGAGCAATGCGTGGTTGCTGTGGTACATAGGCATAAACCGGAGGAAGCAGCGGCCGACACAATCACGGTGAAGACGACACGAAAGAGAAACTTGTGCAATTATTAACAAACGATTCAAATTTAATAATGCCGACACAAGATTCGTCTCTCGGTCGAATTTAGCAATATGTGCTTGCTGTGATACATAGGCCTAAACCGGAGGAAGCAGCGGCCAACACAGCCCCGCTGAAGACGACACGAAAGAGAAACCTACGCAATTATTAGCAATGATTCAAATTTAATAATGCCGACACAAGATTCGTCTCTCGGTCGATTTTAGCAATGCATGGTTGCTGTAGTGCGTAGGCCTAAACCGGAGGAAGCAGCCTCCGACACCGTAATGCCGAAGACGACACGAAAGAGGAGGTTTGGTAATTATTAGCAATGTGTGGTTGCTGTTGTGCGTAAGACTAAACTAGAAGAGGAGGCCGGCACGGCCCCACCGCCGATGACTGAAGTTAATAGAGTAAAATCTGGTAAAAGTAGGTAGGTATGGCATTTATTGTAATTCTAAAAAGGACTAACAATTGGATTTTGAAACGTTGCAAAGGTTTTAAAATTGCTGAAAATGTTTTGCTCTACAGGGCTCCTAAGGACCACCCACCACACTGGGGTTCTAGGACCCCACTTTGCATTTCAATTCCAAAATCAGATACATTAAAATGAGTAGCGAACTTTAGATTTTCGTGAAACCTGAAACTTTTGAAAAATACCATTAATTATTTTAAAAAAAAAAAGCGAACCAACAGGCAACATTGAGGAGAAGAACAATTTTAAAAACCGTATAAAAAATAATTTCAATTTTAAATAACGATTAAACCGCTAACTAGATCAGAAAAAATAAAATGCAACAAAAAAAAAAGAAAAAGAAAGAAGTGATATCAGAAACAAAACCCTCAAGGGTGAAAGAACCCGCCAAGTTTCAGCCATTCAAAGTAGTGATATCACTGCCACCAAGTTGCTACATAACGTACCAACCCAACCCGAAAAGTATTCCCCTAAGAAAATAGTGATATCTCCCCTGGCAACGAACAACCACCAAGCTAATCCTGTGACGTACTCTGGGAGTAGAGGATTGAAATCAAGAATAAACTTGAAGCCAATTTACTCCTTACTGCATAGCTAGGGGACTATGCACTGAGAACACATATTAGGCATAAAACACGAGTTTAGGAGCTTGGTCTTATCCTGAGCTGAGTCCAGGGAGACAACCTTTCGAGTTGTCTGCCCCGCACCAAGTCCCTTCCTATGGTACTTATACTTATATGCGGGGCTGAACAATAGAAGTAGCCTGAGGCATTACGTTGCGCAACCACTAACAGGTAGGAGCCGGCTCTAACTGGTTTGAACAATAGAGTAGCCTCGTTACCGGCTGTTGGCGTTCGGCCAAGTTCCGGTGTAGACGGAAGTTGACATGACGCCAAGCAGCTTATGTAACTGCAAGGTGCACCATGTGCGTTCACACAAGGTGTGCCCTGCTATTCGTAAATAGCGTGTTACAATCCCATCAACTGTTATTGCAGACGTTAAATGAAAAACTTAACCATTGCTACAGTCTGTAGCAATGGTCAGGATTTTCATTTAATCTTTGATCTAATAGAAGGCGGAATTAGCTTGGCAATGGTTCGTTTCTAAAGGGAACTTTTCGGTTAGGGTCGGTATACCATGTAGCAACTTGGTGGCAGCTAGTTTCGTTCTGATATCACTACTTTGATTTGCTGACACTTGACGGGTTCACCCTTCAGCCTTGTGGGTTTTGTTCCAGATGTTAATAAATAAATATAAAGATGTCTTCCCGCCATAACCGAAAACATATGGGGTGATGGAAAACCTCACATTGGCTTCCGTCATCAATTATAAGAGGTGGTGTCACATAAAACGCGGATAAAATCAGAGCATCCACAATGTAACCTGAAATTTTCGTCTTACATCCTCTTTCCCTATATATTTCCTAGATCAGTAGCTCTTGGAGGCATCCCTTAGTGGCGTTGGGAGATTTCAGTGTTATGCGGCACTAGCTCCTATCCACTTAGTTATCACCTCAATGATAAGTTCGCAAGTATCGCTTTCACGAAACAAACGTGATTTAAAAATAAAAGATTTAAGAATGACTCGGATGTATCTAGCTTACGTATGTACATTTTTTTTTTCAAAACTGTTTACGAAAAACCCACCCAAAAGCGTGGTGTTTACTTATTTAACAATAAATAAATAAATAACGAGTGTCTTTCATTCACTGAACAAATCGAACACCTTTGCAATAACTTGAGCGTAGGCGGTAGTTAGCCAGCGAAACGACGGCTGAATTTAAATTTGTGCATGTGTCTGTTAAGAGTGTGCTTTTGTGTTTGAAACACCATTAACACTCGTAATTATGTTTTGATTTTTGTTGAACTGTAATGTCAAGGGTACTTCGGCGCAGCAAATTCAACGTTCGAAGATGAAATTTCTAATTCAAATGTATTTATTTATTTAATCCTAATCCAGCGCACAACTAGGTACAAAAAAATAACAGAACAATAGGGACGACTGGCGACTGGTTTGGGAAAAGCCTACACCTCTTCAAGGTCCTGAAGAGCTGCGACACCCTGAACATGGCCTATGGCTAGCTGGCAGAGTGCTCGGATGTCCGCATTTGTGGATAGCTCGCTCCATCCCATGTAAGCATCCTATATAAGATCTTGTAAGATCCTTTACAGGGGTCCTGTAAGATCTTAGTACAAGATTCTGCAGGATCCTGTCAGATCCTGATCTTATACCAAGATCCTACAGGATCTTGTACAAAGTAAGATCCTGTAGAATCCTGTAGGATCCTTCAGGTTCTTAGAAGAATCCTACAGGATCTTGCGTAAGATTAGGTGCAAGACCCTGTAAGATCTTGGTACAAGATCCTGTAAGATCTTGGTACAAGATCCTGCAGGGTCTTACAGGATCTTAGCAGGTACCAAGATTTTACAGGACCTTACAGAATCTTTTAAGTTTTGCTCTTCCTGTAAGAACTTAAAGGATCTTACATAGGATGCTCACATGGGATCTACCAAGCTCCATGAGACCGTTGTTGATGACTGTGCCAAGCATGGTGTCCCATCGATCAAGGCTTCCATTGCAGGCCACAACCAGTTCGTTGCATGAACGTTGGAGCAACCTCCAGAAAAAAAAACTTGTCACAGCAAGTGACGATGCACAAGAGTTATGGTTCCGGTATCCCTGCATGCCTGGTGGTTGTGGGTTCGTACAGGAAGGAACTGTGCCCTGTTGATAAGACCGTGGTAGATCAGTGCAAGATCCTGGAAGGTAGCAGATCTGAAAACCACGCATGTTCCCAGGCTGTACATGGCAAATGCGCACATTTGAATCAGGTGAAGTTTGATGCTGGGTGGCAGAAAACTGAAACGATGTAGCACCGTGTTACCCGCACGACACAGGTCGGAGCGAATTTTTACAAGTTGTTCGTTGTCAGTCAAGTCTTTAGAAAGCATTATTCCCAGATACCTGAAACTGTCAACCCAGTTTCAACTGTCAAGATCAACACCATTAAGAGTCAATGGCATAACGTTGTTGCTCTCCAGTGGACCAAAGATCATACCCACTGATTTGGTTGGGCTCAACGAGAGACCCTTATCCAGAAGCAGACGTTCTAATTTGTTCAGCAGCATCTGCAGGCCAGGCCGATTTGAGGCTAGCATTGCAATATCGTCTGCGAAGGCAATAATATTAGTGATCACATTGTTCACCCGACAGCCAAGCTGAGAAACACGGATATTCTGCACGACATTGGCAGTGAACAGACAAAACAAAAAGGCAAGAGTGGGCTACCTTGACGTACGCCGCAAGTTGCCTGGAAAGGGCGTGAATTGCCTGCTCCCAAACAACTACCAGGTTTTGTTGGGCGTACATGTCCTGAATCAGTGTAATGATATTGCGTGGGATACCTCGTTGCTGAAGACAAGTAAATAGTTTATTATGGGGAACCTTGTCAAAGGTTTTGTTAACGTCAACAAAGCAGGCGTAAACCTTTGAACCAGTGAGCCTCTTCCTTTAAGGTATGAACCGCCATAACCGTCGAGTGTCCAGCTTTGAAACCAAACTGAGCACCATTCGTTCACACTAGCTGCTTCAGACAGGCAAGAATCAAAGTGTCGAGCAGTTTAGCCAGCGGGCTCATAAGTGCAATTCCGCGGTAATTATCACTGTTGGTTGGGTCTGAGGTAGGTTTTTAAGAATTGGGACAAGCGAAGTGTTGGTAAGGGCTTTTGGATAGTGCCTATGTGATAGGGCAGCAGAGAACAGCATAGTGAATCTACTGTGGGCAATTAACCACTGTGCTGAATGTCTTCGCTGGTGAGACCGTCTGGCCCTGGTGCCCGTTCTTTCTTTAGGTTCCTCACTGCCTACTGTAATTCATTCATATCAAACAGATTTATTTGATCCCATGGAAGAGTGAGGGGAAAGGGTACGGTATCCGCGTGAGCATTGTGAGGGTCAGAGCTTGTCGACGTGTAAAGATCCACGAACTTGCGGCACCATGCTTTTCGAATGGCTTCGGGACCCTGTGAACTGTCAAATTGCTTAGGTTAGTTAGGTTAGGACTTGTCGACGTGTAGAGATCCACGAACTTGCAGCACCATGCTTCCCGAATAGCTTCGGGTCCCTGTGAACTGTCAAATTGCTTAGGTTAGTTAGGTTA
>JAHWFP010006036.1:0-17559 GCA_023313725.1 Lithobius niger
TTGAAAGTTTGAATCGGATTTCTGGATCTCAGAAAAAATGGCCGACAGTGATTAACGTGAATCCTTACTATTTTGAAAGGATCCAGATAATGGACTGCTCGTATGATTACAGGGTTTACAAATTCCATAATTCTGTATGGTCCGCTCCAAATTTTAAGCAATTTATCAGAAATCTCTGCAATCTTGACGAAGTCCTTAATGACTATGTAGTCATCTGTAAGGAACCGGTACGGGCGTGCTGTCTTGTTATAAAAATTCTGATATTTTTGCGTTGCTATTGCATTATGCTTGCGAACTACTTCGAAAGCGTTTTGAAGTCTCGTTTCCAGCCTGATGACTGTATCATCACTGTTATAAATTTTCCTGGCCGGCTCGAATACCAGTGTGCTAGGAATCCTGAATTCTCGACCGAAATGCAAATAAAATGGTGATAAAAGTGTGGCGCTGTGCGGTGTCGAATTCAGAGCTATACAAGCTGCAGGGAGACTCTCGTCCCAATCGTAAGGATTGTCAGTTACAATCTTACGTAAGACTGCCTGTATGGATTTGTTACAAATCTCCACGCCACCTCCTGTCCAAGAAGTGTTGGCTGTAAAATTGATCTGTCTAACATTAAACAGTGTGCTCAGAGAGGCACACACTTTATTGGCGAATTCGGAGCCTAGGTCGCTCCGCAATGTCCTACATGGGGAGAACCGAGCAAAAAGTTTTGTGTATAGTTTACGGGCGATTGTTTCTGCCCTTTTGTTTGGAATTCCGAAGGCAATGACGAATCTGGAGAAATCATCTACCAGCGTCATCACGTAAAAATTACCTTGATTGCTTTCATTCAGTCTTCCAATTAAATCCATTGACCAGCTGTCGCCTGGTCTTTGCAGGGGTTTGAAAGCTCGAAGGGTGGCCTTATGGGGCTTGTTAGGTCTATTGAACTGCTGACAAATTAAACATGTCTTTACGTAATAATCAATGTCTTGTACCATAGTTGGCCAAAAACAGTGCAGCTGTATTAGTTTCAGGGTGCTCTTAGCTGCTCTGTGTCCCGCTGCTGGGGCAGAGTGATAGTCACGGATGCAGTGATTGACTAAACTTTCTGGAATACAGATTTGAGCAATTTCTTCCATCCGTCCTTGCGCTGGGTCTTTTTCCCATATTCGATACAGCATGCCGTCGAAATCCTTATAGAAAATGTTACACTTATTACTAGTGTCGATGACGTCGACTGAGTCTTGATTTTTAATGGTCTCAAATACCTTGCCAAAATACTCGTCTGCCCTCTGCTCGGCAACTACCTGAGAGCGAGTCCAGTCTGGATATTGTGAGTCTAAAATGCCGACTGGGATCTCTACACGTGAGAGTGCGTCGCTTACTGGTAATAGCTTGCCTGGTCTATGGCGAATAATAAAATCGTATTCTCTCAACCTGATAAGGATACGTTCCAGCTTAGGTGATAAACCACTGCTGTTGTATAGGAAAATTAGAGCCATGTGGTCCGAGGATAAAAAAAATGTTTTACCCAGTAGGTAAGTTCTGAATGTTTCTATTGCATGTACGGCTGCCAGGATCTCTTTTACAGTAGTACTTTCCTTTCTCTCAGTTGGTGTTAGAGTCCTGGAGGTGTAGGCGAGAGGGTAGGCTATGCCTCCGTGCATCTGCATTAAGCAGCCTCCTAACGAAGTATCCGAACCATCCGCCTCTACGAAAAAGGGTTGGGAGAAATCTGGGTGTTTCAAGGTGGCAGCATTGACCATTGCTTCCTTTAAACCCTTGAAAGCATCATCCGCTTCCTTATCCCAAATGAATTTTGCGTTTTTCTTTGTTAGTTTTGTAAGGCAAACTGAGAAAGCTGAGAACTGAGCGATGTGCCTTCGAAAAAATCCGCACATCCCCACGAATCGGCGGATCTCTTTTACGTTCCTGGGCTGAGGAAAAAGTTCCATTGCTCTGATTTTATCCCTGTCTGGTTGTACTCCGTCTTCGCTTACAACGAAACCAAGAAATTTCACTTTTTTGACTGCAAAAATGCATTTTTCGGGACTGAGTTTCGTTTTCGATTTCTCCACGAGGCTTAGGGCTCTGTCTACGTGCAACAGATGTATGCGGAAATTTGTGGAATTTAATAAAATGTCGTCCAGATAAATGGTACAGTAGCCGCCTAAAATCTCTGCGAAAATCTGCTGAGCGCAGAATTGAAAATGCGCAGGCGCTACTTTGAGTCCCATCGGCAATTTTTTAAAACAATATGTCATTCTGGATCCTTGAAATCCTGTCTTTTCCATGGATGATTCGGCTAACTTGAGCTGAAAAAATCCCATACGAAAATCCAGCTTGGAGAAGTATTTAGCTCCGTGTAAGTTAGCCAGTGCCTCACTGATAACTGGTAAGGGTACTGACACATTTTCCGTTACGGCGTTCAAGCCGCGTAAATCAACGACCACTCTATATCCCTCAGGCCTTCTTTTTATGAGTAGGCAAGGGCTGAGCCAAGCAGATTTACATTCTTTTATGACACCAATTTTCAATAACCCATCTAGGTATTTATCCAACAATTCCCTTTGATGAAATGGAACTCTGTAAATCTTAGATCGAACTGGCGCTGCATTCCCTGTTTGTATGTCTACTTCATATGGCTCATAAGTCCCAAGGTCGAATTCGTCTTTGTTAAATGCATCTGTATGTGTCCTCAACATCTCAAGAAATTCCGCCCTTTCTTCTTCAGTTAAGTCCGGAAATGAAAATTTAAATTTCAACTTGTCCCAATCACTTTCTATCTCGGATTGTGACTTTGGCGATGGCCTTGGTTTGTTGACAGAGTCAGCGCTGGCCTCCGCATTCGGTTGCGACGTCTCGATGGGCTTTGTCTGGGCTTGCTCGGGAGAGCCGGAAATAGCTTCGGAAACGCCGCGGGCTATCTCGGTTGGCTCTGGATCCTGAGCGTTTGCAAGGCGTGAATCAGTTTCAGTTTCGCTTATTCCTGACGGAATCGAGTTGCTCGTTCCAGCTTTGTGATAGCGTTGAGCTATCTCACTGGACCCTGGTGTGGAAACGGTAGTGTGCAGTATGACTGACTCGGTTTGAGTGGCATTCGGTTGAATTACCGAGTAGGCAGTATTAACTGGAATTTCTTCGTTGTCTTGGCAATCATACTCAACTTCAGCAGTTGTGTAATGACCAAGCGTCATACCCGAAGGCAAAAATATGTCTTCGCTAGATGCGTTAATTACCATTATCGGTATCAATCCGGTAGGTGATGTGTTGACTAGACATCTAGCCAAACAAATCAACAAATCGGGTTTACATTCGGGAATAAATGCGCCACTCTGTATTTCAGGATATGCAATATGCAAAGTGCCTGTTATAGTTGTCTCTGAATAGCTAGGCAGTACAGTATCCTTAAATAAAGATACGGGAATTTCTTCATAAAATTCATGAGGTGTGGCGTTCCATTGAGACTGTGGATTTTCGGCTGTGTCTACGTCGGACGAAACATTGATTGTTGCTGTGTGTTCGTATGAAACATCATACTGTTCGAAATTTATAATTTCCCTATTTTGATTATAAGCCTCCCAGGCATCAAAAGGAGATGGCGAAAGCCTAAATTTTAGCTTACCGATTTCCAAAATCTGGTCTGAACAGTTTAGTTTTAATAAATCGGGTTGTTGTGATAAGAAATCATAACCCAATAAAATGTGGATAGCCCCAAAACTTCCATTAGGAACGATTCTAAATTCTTGTTCCCTAGAAAATCCGCATTTACTTATTTCCGTGGTCAAAATTCGGTTTACTGATATCTTAGTACCACCAACGCCTATTAAAGCTGTAGGTGTCTGTGTAGTAGCTACGCTGCACTTAATGTGATAATCTTTTAACAATTCTTCAGCTGTGGATGCTTCAATTAAGGAAATTCCTGCCCCCGAGTCCAATAATCCTAATTTGCTCAAATGTCCAAATTTAAAAATTAAGTGAGGTCTTGGGTGCGCCGCTTTAGCGTTGTAGCCTAAACAATTTACCAAAGCTTGCTCCGATGCGTCGTCTGTGTTTGCCAACGAGACGTGAGCCAGCATGTCTGTCAGACCATTAGTGTCAATTCCAGCCGCCGGATGGAGTTGGTGCGGCGTCGCTACGACCTGTTGCTGTGTTTCCCGAGCGAGCAAGACCTTGCGCTTCGCTTGTCGGTTTGCACGTTTCTGCTCCGTGATGATGGTTGGGTTTGACGTATTATCCCAATATATTAAACATATTGTTGGTGCCGTAATTCTAGCCAACAAAGGAATGCGTAGCTTCCATTCCGATTGATTTTTGTCTGAAATCAAAATTGTTTCGCCTGCTGAAAGCAGATGAGACTTGCGCTCGTTAGAGTCAGAGACGCTACGGAACTCGATTAGTCGTTCCTCGCCAATCAATTCCAAAACGATTGGATTATTAGACTTTACTCGTGACAATTCAGAGTGAAAGTTAGTAGAGTCAGCACCGTCTTCAAATAAAATTAGAATGGCTGAATCACAAGACAAATTATAAGCAGTGTTAACTTCTGTCAGGATATTTTTGAAAGTGTTTTCCAGATGAGCGTTGGCGTTCAGAGATGGGGCCACATATTTTTTCTGGAATAGCACCAAAATAAGCTGCAAGCCTGGGCAAGGTAAGCGTTCTGTCTTTGAGCGCTAATTTCTGCTGGTGCCAGTCTACTTTTGAATACAAATCGAGAAGTAGGCCTGCGGCGTCGAGTATAGAATGAAGTCTTGTCTTTTTAAATAAAACGTTTGTTTCTTCTCTAATTGATGATTGTTCTTCTGTATTATAGTCAGGATTTACAGTATTCATAGCGCAAGTCGGAATTTCATTTGCGTTAGAATAGCCGGCCAGCTCGAAGTACCTGTTTCCCTTCGAACTGTCGACTAGTTTTTTGACTGCTGTGGCTGCTGTGAGTTCCGAGCGACTTGAACTTGATTGGGGCTTGCGCCGCTGTTAGTTGTACGCTGACGATTATATTGGGGCAAATTCAGTTGCGAATTGTCTCTAGTGCCAATATTATTATTTCCTCGGCGAGTATTCCCGGTATATTTCGTGTTAGAGGTACTTCTGCGTGGAATTGGTTTCCCTTCGGCAGCCAAACGTTTTGCGTTTGCGGCCTTAACTGCTTCCAAGTTACTGTCTGCAGTTTTACAGGTATTGCTGATGTGAAACCTGCCGAAACACCTGAAGCAACTGCGTTGTTCCGTGTGTTCCTGCTGTACTGCGGAAACTCTGGCTTCTCCTAACGAATCACGAAGCCTAATATTTTTAATTTCCTTATTTTTACGTTCGAGTTCCTGTAAAACCTTGGCTAGGTCTGCTGCCGCCACCGTCGCTGTTTTGTCGAGAGGCGAAATTACATCAGACGAAACTTCAGCAGGCTGTTGATTTCGGCCGTAATGATTCCTTTCATTAATCTCTGTTTGGCGCTTCAAAGTCTTATGCAACATGTCCTCCCATGTTTTAGGACAAATAGCTGCTAAATAAGTTTCCAGAATGTCGGGCATAGCTGCTCGAAAAGTACAACGCAACCCTTCGTCACGTGATCTTTCCTTAAGTGCTCTTTCAAAATCGTCATCAGATGGCTGAACCATCCAAATTTCGGCTGCCATTATTTCCAACCTATCTGCGAAGTTTTCAATGTCTTCACCAGGCAACATTCTAGCTCTATGAAAATTAGTTCTAGTTACCTCTTTACCTCCAGCACCAAACCTTTCTATTAAAATTGACTTAAAGGAAGCCCAGTTGGTTTGCTTAGAAGCGATCGAGCTTGTTGCTAAAAATCTGGCAGCTCTTCCTTTACACCTGTTTGTAGCGGCTGCTATCAATTCACAGTCGGGAAGATTTTTATCAATTTTCCTAAGATTATCTGTTAGGAGCAAAAATGTGAAAACATCGGTACCACCTTCGCCAGAAAAAGCAGTTAAATTTTTCTTAGCGTTTCGTACGTCCTCCCAAAGACGAGTGCTGTTATTATTACCATTGTCACCACAATTATTTATTTGTCTAGTTTGCAAACTGTCCACTATAGTACGCAAAGCTTCAACGTGACTATTGTTTATGTGTTGTAAACGATCACGCTCTGCACGAAGCGAGTCTGGACCTGTTGACCCACTGCCAACCAAAGGGGTTTCCGGTGGCGTATGAATGGGTGATGACGTCATCGTTTCTCGGAATGAATGACGACTGCGACCAGCATCGCTATGCAAGGTACGAGAGCAAACAAACTGCTCATCGTGTCTAGGCATGTCACGAGCCAAAACAAAAGGAATATTAACAGGCCTTTCATTATTAAAATTATGATGGGAATTATGACGAGAGGAAACAAAACCATTATCACTACGCCTATCTGGCGAAACACTGGCTGATCTATCGCTAGAGTGAGCAGCTGATTCATGATCGGAATCCACCTGCGCTTGCTCGTGAGAAGAGCTGCGTGAGCGCTGGCTCGTGACCTTGGCTTTACTACGGCACCTGGCTTGCTCGCGTGCCGGTGCTCTACGTGCAACTGACGGCGTGCGTTTCCGCACTCGTCCTTGCCGAGATAAGGACCGTAACCCAGTCTGAGAAACAACATTTAGATTTCCAGATTCAATTAAACGAGGGTTTGCTTTAATAAGCCTTCCCCTAGTCGAGTGTTTTAGCTTATTCCTAGACACAGGAATTCTGACTAAACCACCGCTAGAAGCAGATTTTCTAGTCTTAACCATGGCTTATACAATAAAACCACACACACAAAAAATTCGTGCTCAAGCAACAACAACAAATTAAAAAAAAATTGTTAGCCTATTATTATTTCTATGGCTTA
Organism: Lithobius niger; assembly: GCA_023313725.1. NCBI lineage: Eukaryota > Metazoa > Arthropoda > Chilopoda > Lithobiomorpha > Lithobiidae > Lithobius > Lithobius niger. The sequence goes on from JAHWFP010006036.1 coordinate 6,818, forward strand.
GTCTGTTAATAGCCAATATGCGACCTTGTTATTCAGTGTACACTTTTTTTTTTTCACACAATTTGGTCCCCTTTCGCTTGCCTTTTATTTACTATTTTTTGTTTTTTTTGTTTGTTTTCAAGACGTGATATCTGCTGCCAACAAATGAATTGGGCGTGGGCTTTTAAAGTTCGAATCTAAATTCCTGACACCATTGTAAACCTCGCACTTTCCCCTGATTATTGGAAAAGTGGCGGGTTTCCAGTGTGTAAGCTAAACAGCTTACACCGGCCGATTAATTATTTACAGCAACAAATATCACACAATATCACAACAATGGCAAGCAAAAGAAGGGAGACCACACAAGTTGTTCTGGTTTAATTAAACTTGATTTATTCAAAGTCAAAGGTGATGGGTTAGGGTTTAGTTGGTTCCCTCTTATCCCAAGTTAAGCACTCTTAGCTAAAGCTATTATCGTTACTGGGGCGTCCTTGCCAAAGTTAAGCCTGGACCTTAGTCAAAATGAGCTAGGCTAACTTTCCTAAGTTCAGCATGAATTCAATTCAATAATCAGAGTTCTACTTAGCTTATAACTGTTGTCAGATCCTAGAGTCAGGAGCTCAGTGGCAGGCAACCTCTCTGCTGGTGTGTTGGGCTGGAGTGAGACAAGCTGCTTTAGCAGCTGGCCCTTATATACCCAACCAGCTAACTGTTCCAATAGTAAAGGTGGAGCTGAACAAGTTGGGGCTCGAACCCGGACTAGTTCTAATATTAGCAATGAGGTAATGCTCTGATCTATAAGAAGTATCTGGATAGCTGATACTTGGCAGCTGGCCTGATGTGCAAGGCTGAGGCTGAACTGAGCTAAGCAGGGATGCTTAGCGAATCTAAGTTATTTTATTAATTTAATAGCCAAATGAACGTTGTATAGTACAAGTCGGATTAAAGGGAGTAAGGATCGGTAATTGATGGAGTATCGGTAGGTACCGATACCGGTTACCGATATATCGGTATAAATTAAAGGATTAAGCCAAATGCCGATATATTTACATTTCCAATGTGCTACGGAAGAAAAAAGGTAAAACCTACTGCTATTGTGGGTTGCGTCAGCTTACTTATTGTGAAGAAGATGTTGTTGCCAACTCCTGTGTGGAAGATACAAGCGATTTTGGCCTTGCAACAATTCGAAGAAAACCCCGTTAGGACGGATGTTAACCGTCACCATTTGGCCATCGAAAAATTTCAAGGTCTTGTTACCAGCTCCCAGTTCAGTTGATGTACCTGAAGTCACCAGCGAAATATTTCCTATTGACATAAGCTTACCACTAAATACACCTGCAAACGAAGAACTGGAGTGTGATAAAAAAACAAATTGTAAGTGCAGCAAATGTTACGAACAGCAGGTGATATTTTTACATTTGAAGAGTAATGTCCGACTGAAGAAAATAGAAGAAGCTGTTCACATCTTTAGAAGCAAAATTGGGCCAATGCTAACAGTTGATGTAACATTGGTCATTACTGATATTGTTGAGCTTTTTAAGACTAATATTGACTTATCTGGCATTAACACACAATTTACTAGAGGAACTCAATTGCTGAAGTTAGTCAAGCGCAGAGCTACGCTGCAAAGTAGAAAAACCAAAATCGATTTTAAGTAAATTATCGTTTCACGAAGTAAACTGTGTTCCATTTCAAACCAGTAGCCCTAGCGTACCTAGCAATAGCGACAGTGGAATTATTCACCTGAAAAGCCCCTTCCTTAAATTCGAAGATGTCGACCAGCTATATAGGCCTGCGTTCAAGCAGTTTCGTCATGCTCCAGTACTTGATCTTGAATCTGAGGGAACTGGCTCGCCGTTCTACAGAAGTCCGACTCGTTCAAGCAGACGAACCCCCACTTATAAGAAAAATTCTTACTGCGAGTACTGCAAAAATACTCCAAGAGGCTAAGGTTTAATTTGGAGAAGTTTCTGGCCTACCAAATTTTTATGAATGCTGCGGGCTTAGTTCTCTCTTGCAGTTACAAGTTCATAACAGCAAGAAAATGTTTGGAGGCAATCGATGAATCAAAACAAGGCTTTTAAAGGGTCTTACAACAGCATGAACTGTACCCCAAAATTATGGAAATTGTGTGTATTATCAGGGTAGGACGACCTGTTGATCACGCATAGAATTTAACTGTACAGAAAACCAACACTACCCACATGAAGCACTAATCCATATTTTTGAAGATATATTCGGCTTGGTTTGCGATAGAAGAAGAATATTAGTACTTAAACTGTTTGACATTTCACTCAAATATTCTTAAAACAAGATGGCTACAGATTGTTGGAAAATCCTTTTATGATTCGAGTTTGAAAATCAAGTTGTTAGTCCGTGTTGTGACCTCCAACAACAAACGAAAATTGTATTCACCCTTGGAAGAACGGATAATTTCAACAAGAAAATTACAACTCCCATCGCATTTAATAGTACCATTTTCATTGATGCTTCTTCAGAAAAGATTATTTGTAACATACGAATTACAATCTGTAATTATAACTCACGATGGTTGAGCAGTTGGGGCCATTACATAGTGTATGTAAATGTAGATTCCGTTTGGATAGATGTAGACGATAAATGTTGTGCCCTAATTTTGATATAAGTGGTATCAAAACTGACTGTCACATGTTGTGTATTGAAAAACTGCCCTACTACTACAGATGAAACACTAGTATAGAATCCTCTTTCTAACAGGTCAGAGACTCGTTCCAATGACTACTTACTTCAGCAAAGAATTGACACTAACTAACTCTTCAACTTCCAAGAGCTTAGGTAATTTGGATTCTTCCACCCAAACCATGACAAAACTAAGAACAGGTGCTGCTGCTACTACAACCTATATGCTGAATAAAAACACTACATCTGTGAGCAATGCACTAAACATAAATAAGCTTGCCCCAACATAAAAGATGTGCTGGCCTTTCTTCCAGTGATGAAGAGCCACACAATGATAGTGAAAATGTTAATAACATTTGTTTAATCCCAAATGTTGACAATGACATTACTACCACTCAGGCATGCAAAACAATAATAAGCTTACCCCAGCATGAGAAATACGCTGACTTTCTCCTAGTGATGAAGGGCCACACAGTAATGGAGAAAATGTTAATGTGGAACACTAATATGAAAATTTTAAGGATTAGTCAATAGAGAGATTATATTGCGACCCTCAACATATGGCCATAAGTTTAAAACTAACAATAATTCTAAAGCCTTATACTTTAGGAAAAGCATGTACGATACACAGTACCATTCGCAAAAAATGTGTATGGAGAACGTAAAAGAGAATAGACTGCACAAAAACTTTTTAACAACTTGCCTGAACATTTACTTAACACTGAAAAATTGAGGGAATTGAAAAGGACACTAAAAGCACACATGTGCCTTAAAAATATTTACAGATGAACCTTTATTTTCTTTTACTCCTTTCACATAAAACTTTGTACTTTTTTTAAATTTTTGACCCACTCTGTTAGACTTCCTTGTATTTTAGTTATTGCATTGTAGTCTTTATCTCACTATATTATTATTAAGTTCCTTTTGTTCACTTATGTGTATTCGTTGAATATTGTAGATCAAGTTTGACAAAACGAATTTCGAGTCATTATAAACTATCATTCAGTCTTCATTTGTTTAATCCCAAATTTTGACAATGATATTACTGCCACTCGGTAATGCAAAATAGATACCTCAGTATGAAATATATGCCGACCTTTCTCCTAGTGACGGATAAAAAAAAAGGATACTAAGGTGCAGTTAACAGCAGACATTACCAGTAAAACTACTCCTGGAAAGACCTAAATTAGCCACTGTCAACCTCTGCCACGACTTCACGAACCAAAATAGGAAGAACAGTTGGCACAAAGTAGCTTCAATAATTAATGCTGAAGGATGTGGGCCAATCAAGACCCCAGAAAAACGGAAAGTGAGTTCAATTATTGTCGCATTACGTCCATTAACAATCCGTTCATGGGATAACAAAAATATTGTATCTTCTCTTCATACAACCAAGCAAATAATAGTAATCTTGTAAAAGCATTTAATTTTGGGTTGATGTTATCTATACGTGTTGAAGACGTGTTGTGGTCCGGAATTTGTGCTCCGTTTTGATGCTTCTGTGCTTCTTCGAAATTTGTGGGTGAATCATACTGATTCATGAATCCCCCAAGACCTTATTTTGTATTTCGTGCTTCATCTAAATCCGTACAGTGCTTCACAATCGGCGTATAAGTTTGCTACCGTCTCCTTCGTGTGGGGTCGGCCTTATTGGTGATTTTGGTCTGTCCGATTCTTGGTTCGGTTCGAATCCCGCCATCACTGAAAAGAAAAAAAAATTTTCTTTTTTCATTCTTTTTTTGAGAAGGGGGAGGAAGCAGTTCGTACGGCACGTTTTTTTTTAAACTTTATTTTATTTTTTGAAACTGCCTTGTGGACTTTTTCGTGCATTATTATGTGTCGCTCTCATAAACATACTTCCATTAAATTCGACAAAATGAAGGCACAAACTAAAAAGTCATCTCTTCCTAGGAAATGCAAGACAAAGGTAAATCCTCGTTCTTTGAGTGCTAAAGATGTTTTGTCAAGCCATGATTTTGGTGCAGAAACCATGCCTAACTTATACATACAACTTTTGCGGATATCAGAAAGTCGTCAACCCCAAACCCTTCTTCCACCGTTCCAAAAATTAACGACATAAAGTGGCCTGATCCGTGCTCGGACAATTCTTTGGACTCTTCAATGCAAAGTTTATGCCTTTCACAGCAATCCGAATTTGTGCCCCACCCACCATTTTAAATGAAACTGCATTCACTAATTTGGAGAAAACTGTGGAAGCTCTTCAGGATGAACTCTCAAGTGTAAAACAAAGTGTTGCCATCGTCAGATTGGAACGCGATCTTGATCTGAGCAGCATTAATCTTACCCTTAATAAATTTAATGCAACCACAACGGAATTAAGAACTGAAGGCGTCACCCTTCCCAGTGCTGTAAGCTTGCCACCATTGCTGTCTACTTACAACTACACTGTGAGTCTACTTGAGGCCACTGACAAATTGAATGCTCACTCCTAACGCTCAAATTGCACTTTTCCTCGACTCGCACTCACACACACTCCCCAATTCGGAACGGGTTTCCCCTATCCCTTAGGGCCAACTGACCCATGTTCAACTGCTGTTCACATGGAACCCATCTCCACTTCAGTCCTCAAGGTTCTCACTCGAGTATTTGCTATTGCCACCAAGATCAGCTCCAGGCGGGCCTACGCCCAACACCTTTTACGCACGCCGCTGCGACCCTCTTACTCGCCGGGGCTTCTGCGCACTGCCCACAAGGAGCTGCGGCTTTGCCCCGGCAGCCGAGTATGGGCTCGACGCTGGAGCACCATCCATTTTCAGGGCTAGAAATGCAGAAATGCATTAACCACGTTGTAACGCTTAAGAACGATTATTGAGGTAATGATAATCTGATTGAATACCGAGTCAAATTTATTGAAGTAACCAACAGCGATGACTACGAAGAAATGTAATTTGTACCACTCCAACAATCTCCCTAGCCAACGACGAAAACTCTCATTTTAGAGCTCTCACAACTAGCTGTCAAACATTTCCAAACAGCATCTAATAATTTGCTATGTTTTGAACAATTACCGATTACAATTTATATAATAAAAACAAGAAGCTATCCCCTAGACCCCTACACAATTTTTATATTATTCGTTTTGGAATAATAATAAATATAAGGCCCACTTCTGACCTATTATGGATAATCTTTTGGCCCTTTCATGAACTGAGGTTTCCTAGTACAAAAGACCCTTCCTTACCCCGCAATTAACCCTCAAGAAATGCTTAAATCAGAAAATCGGGTACGCATACTTCCTTAAGAAAAAATATTCTAAAACAAAAAATAATCAAATCAAATGAAAACAAAATAAAATCTCCTCATCCAAAGAGTACTACCAATTCTTAAAATTCGTAGATGCTAGCGAAAGACAAATCGTTGGTAGCCGAACGCTTGCAGGAACTCGGTAGGTGTACAAGGTTCCAGTCACCGCCACTGTTGGTGTTTCAGTGGGGGGGGGGGGGGGGATTGAGGCTTAATGGCGCGTCGACAACTTGGTCATTAGCGCCAACCTCAGTCACAGTGCAGTGGTCCGGGTTGCCACTGCACCACACATTACAGAGATGTTATTCAAACCCCTAACCTAAATCTTGTCATACATCTGTACCTCCTGCAAAAATTGAAAAACACCGGACAGGAGGACAGACTTATCGCCCAACTGACGCGCAATGTCATGCGGAAGACGGAAACGACGACGAACACCATCAAGATGGCGACAATCAACAAGTATGTGCCGGACCGTAAGTGGCCGTCGACACCAATAACATTCAGGAGGGTCAACCCCCCGCAAAACGAAACAGTGAGTAAGTCGGGTGTGACCAATTCGCAAACGGGCCAACACCACCTCCTCACGGCGACTGCGGCGACACGCCGAGTGCCATTCCTCAACAGTGCCTTTAATAGCTCGTAATTTATTGCCGTCCTGCCCATCCCACGAGGCTTGCCAAAAAGCGTGTAACCTCAGACGCAGAGTTGGAAAAGCGTCCGAGGGAACAAGGCTGAGATCCCTTGCGAGAGGGCCAGAAAGGGCCCCTTTTGCGGCAGAATCCGCTTGCTCATTTCCACCTATCCCAACATGGCCCGGGCTCCAGCAGAAAAGCACGGTTTTCCGCTGGCCAGGCAAGCGGGACAGCAAAGCTTGGACACATTGTGTCAAGGGGTTCCGAGGATTGTAATTCGCCAAGGACTCCAGGGCACTCATGGAATCGCTAAAGATAATGAAATGCGTGCCCTGAAGGCCAAGGATCCATTCCACCGCCAAACCGAGAGCCAAAAGCTCTGCAGAAAACACAGAATAGCCTGATGGAAGGCGATGGGCAACCGTCACCCCCTTACAAACACAAGCACAAGCCACGCCAGCGTCTGGTGCATATGTGTAACAGGCGATTGTAAATGATCAAAAAAACTCCAAAATACCAGTATTACCTGGTTACAGCATTTTAGGGGGGGGGGGGAGATTTTCAATGCGTATCGACGATGTGGAATGAACTGATTTGTCACGTGACGATTTACTGGTAACACTCACATTCCCTTTCGACGCACTTGTGTTATCTTTGGCATGGTTAGAAGCCCTGGAATTTTGCTGACTACTAGATTTACTTGGAAGGTTTCGTGGCGACATCGGATCGGGCTCAATCGAGCAGTCATTTACAGGCGGCTGGTTCTGACGCATGCACAACAGCATCCAATAGAATGCTTGGTGCGATCAAATGTGGCGCTAGCGGCCGGAGCACGGTGCAATTAGTTCTTTGTTAATAGCAACCACTGCTTCCAAGGTTTCGTTTATGAAATTAGCCAGTTTAGAATCGATCTTTTCGTCCCTAACTTGTGTGTGCATTTGATTCATTCTGTGGTTAACGATCGATGAAGCAGATTTACTGGCTGCATAAACAACCATACCTACAGTTAAGGTGGCTTTAGAAGGCAAAAGACATTGTCACGAAATGTCTTCAAAAGACGACCCAGAACAAGCGTTATCACCTAATTCTTCAGAAATTTCAAAACCAGGAAATACAGCTGGGGGATGTGGATCTCTACTCGCAAATTCCAAACGATCGTCTAGGGTGGATCTGTCCTGGGAGGCCTTAGTTTTCATCTTGTCAGCCTTTTGTGTAGCCATTTGATCAGATTGGGATCACGTTTTCAAGATCGTAGTGGTCATGTTGGGTTCACGAAACTCTCACAATTCACAAAAATTATCAATAAAGTTGCAGTTACGGCACTTCCTACAATTTGGGTGATGATTTTTGGGGTTTTTCCTATGTGCATGCTGGAAACTAACCTTTTTTGAGCAATTCATTGAGCCGATCGCCCATCGTAGCGAGGAAAAACAAAAGAGCGCAACGTTACCACCTTCGCTGCTTAAAGCAATGTAACGGTTAAACAAGATGGTGGCTCCTTCTACGCGTGGGAAGGCACACAACCGCGCATGGCACGAGCCAGATGTAACTGAAAGTTGGGGGCAACTAAATAATTTTTATATGAGCTTGAGCATTGGAAAAGCCTAAAATAGCGATTTTAGTGTAGATTACTGAAGGCTAGTATTTTGCAGAGAGAAATTTCAGCTGCTTCTGGGTGAAAAAAAGGAGTAAAGATCGTTTATTTTCCGGTTTTACGCAACAGAAGGAAACTGATATAATCTTCAGCCACTGAGATAAAATATTTTACGCGACATCTGGTTGAAATCTGGCATTCAGGTTACATTTGACTGGGAATCATGCCTTTTTATGGTTTTACTATTGCAGAAGAGCTAACAGCACAAAGATGGCAATAATTTGTAATGCTATTTTTATGAACGTTGGGACTGGGGGTCTTGCATTGTTAAAAAGAAGTGTTACGTAATTTGTTAATGCCCCTAAAGTATTAGCTGGGCATCTGTGAATACTGGGCATGGACGCAATTGTCATTTCATACTGAAATTATCACAGAGTTGGAGTGCATGGCCTTACCAAACTAAGACAAATTTTACCCGAATAGTGTTCGCTGAAAGGCAACAGTTAAAATTCAACGGGCCGAAAAGTTAATATGGCTGTACTTACATTACCCAGGCAAAGCCAGGTGGTTATGCTGTTTATAGAAGAATAATAATCTCTTGTTTGCGTATACAGATTTATGTATAGTTCTTACCAAAACCACACCTTTCGATGACAGGACTCCAAAATGTTGCCCTGCTGCTACGTGTTCCCAGGAAAGGTCGTGAGGCCATGTTTCACGAACTGTCTGCGTGCAGGGAAGGGAAAAAACGAACGCTGAGTCTTAGTTCTTATTAGTTTTATAAAAAAAAAAAACCCGAAATCTCAGAATTTCAAGCCAGTCACATAAAATACCTACAAAAAAGATTTAAGACTAAAAGTCCATTACGTGGTAGAATATTAAACCTTAGGTTCCTAAAATTGTATATGAAATCAGAATGAGTCTGGGGTAAACCAAAACTGCATTAAGGACAGCCCGGATGGCTTGACAAAGTATTTGTGGTAATATTCATGCATGTTCCATCTCATTCTGGTTCACAACCCTAAGCGGCTGAATGTGCAACGACTTCGAACTACTTTAACCAACGTTAAAAATACACTGTACAGGTTTTAACACGATAAATAGGTGTGATAAATATCACTCACCGTGTGATTAGTCCACCAACATTGGGTGAAGCAGCGTCATTATTAATACCATAAGCAAACGAGGTATCATCATCATCAGTAGTAGTGACAGTAGTGCCACTTTAGAAATAACTCGCGAGAGGTTCTTCTGCAATTTGGGTAATGGAAGCCGCTGATGGGCGCATGCCAGCCTTAGACCAGTTATCTTGGTGGATTAGGCAGGATGTCGTCTTTAGAAGGTTACCAGCTAGCTTAACCCAGTTTTGAAAAATCCAGCTCTGGTTATTTCCTGCCAACACCAATGTGAGGAAAATTAGATTACCTTTATAAGATGTCAACCAGTTTTCAAAACTTTCTCATTAGACTAAGGTTTCAATACTATGTGGCTAAATCAGTTTATTTATTTTGCTCTTTTCAGGAAGACAGACTGCATTTTAATGGTAATATTGCAATCTTGCAACCTTAGTACTGAAACATTCTTTTTTTTATTACAGCCCTTGAAAAAAAGAATGACATAATTAAAACGTCATTCTACAAAAAGAGGTAACAAGTGGGATGCTTCTTGCAACGTTATCAAACAACTGTGATGTAGGGAATTTCTAGAGAAGCATAAAAGACAGCCCCGACCATACAAGAAGAAAAATGTAGAGTACTGGAATACAGAGATTAAAGAAGACCGAAGAAAAAGACCACGCACTAGTGCAACTGCCACCTCCTCAGCCGGCAAAGTTGGAAGTGCAGACACTGTCTGTGCCACAACTAAAACAAGAAATTAAAAATGTTCTTATCTGTAGCAGCATTGCCACACTTTTGTAAGCACAATCTTACGCTCAGTACAACCTAAAACTTATTTTGTTCTTTCCAATGACTGAAGAAGTCACATTGCAAAGTCAGTAGAGCCAAGTTTGCCAGCCTGATCTTTATTTCGTCACACATTGCTTACTCAGATCGCAATTTTGTGACATGTTTGCCAGTGCCTCTTTGTGATTATTTGCTTACTGTTTTCCCTATATTAATTCTAGAAGAGCGATCAGATGCACCATCAGTTGAACCGTGTGTTGCAGCATCAACTCCAAGAAGTAAAAACAACTACTTTGACAAGTCCTTTCCTATTAAACTTTTACCTAAAAATAACGTTATCTAAGACTTTCACACCACATGTAGTGTACGTAATGAAAGTATAAAGCAATACAACATTTTCAGTGTTTAAAAATTAGAATATTCATATCAGTATTGGCAAATTTTGTGAGCATAATTTCACAATCCTCAAAATCATTTTTTATTTTTATTTTCAGTGACCAAATATGCTCCGAAAAGCAAACAGAATACAAAGAAACGTTTTATCTTTATTCAGAGCACTGTTATCATTGGATTCATTGACATTGATGTTGTAATTGTTCTATGTTGTAGACAGACTGAACCTCAACTGCCCAGAGTGTGGGATTCCAAGCAATGGTCGGCTCCCTCAGCATCTCACAGAGCGTCACCACTATCATGGTGAAAAAAAAA
>JAHWFP010006041.1:0-12484 GCA_023313725.1 Lithobius niger
CAGTCTTTAATGCAGACTGCTTGCTTCATTTACAACTTGCATAGTTACACCCAAAAAATGCTTTTCTGGTTAGATGAGTGATAGGGAATGACCATACTAGCGTCTACCCTACATCGCAAATACCTAAAACAGAGATACAAATTGCGATGGGATAATACCGCTCATTTCTAGCCCTGTGATTATATTTTAATAAGTGCATATATATATATCCTTTTATACTAGCGTGTGTAAAAGGATATATATACACTTGTTAAAATATAATCACAGGGCTCGAAATGAACGGTGTCACATCACAATTTGCACCCCAGTTTTAGACGTTTGCAATGCAAAATTAAAAGTTGTGTAGCAGTTTATAATGTGAAGCGGAGAAATCGACATCGAACTGGACAGCACCAGGGGAAGATTCCAGCAGGGAAACAAACGCCGGACTTGCGCTGGAGGTTATCAAATGCGTGTATGAGCTCTTGAAGGAGACGTGAGGTACACACGTTTCGGACCAGTCGTCGAGATACACTTGACACTGAATCTTCCAGTTGTGAATAAACCCTACTACGGCGTAGAGATTGGACGTAAGCACATGGGATGCCGTCGCAAGATCGATGGGTATCACTTCGAAATGGTATGTCAGGCCACAGAATATGAAGTGGAACAGGTGAAACACTGATGGATGCAGGGGGATGTGCAGGTACACGTAGACGACGTCGTAAACTATCCTCAAATTTACGATTCTCTCACCGAAGCAAACGTCTCCATCTTAAAGTGTTTGACCGCTATAAAAGCGTTGGAGGGCCGCAGGATGAAAATCGTACGAGTGCCACCGTTTTTCTCGTGAATCACCCGTGCCGGGCTGTAAAAACCTGGGGTGTTGTCTGGTGATCGTAGAATAGCCCCTCACTCCAGGAACTTCACAACTTCTGCCTCCAGCTACTTGCTTGGGGTTGATTCTGAAACCAAGGTGGTGGACCCACAGACAGGGATGGGGGAAGACACAAACGGGGGAACAAGTCCTTGAGTCACAATCGATAGAACGTATGCATCTGTTGTGATGGACCTACAAGCCGGGATATGATACTGTTGCTGAGAGGTCTGACCTCCTTGTGATGATCGACGAAATACACCTTCGTTCCCCCCCCCCCCCCCCTCCTCTTGTCTCTCTTGGTAGCCACCTGACAACTGATGAAATGGGCCCTTACGAAAAGGGATCACATTCTTAGGCTTGGCAGAAGGGGCACCTTCGCTGCGGGTTTCGGAACAACAGGGGCCTTCACTTTGTCGTCAAACTCTGGGGAAAAAAACAACAGCTGATCATTGATAAGACTTGCACAAGAATGAGTGGCTAGTAGCCGCAACCTCCCAACAATGTCCCGAGGGATCCCAGAAGCCAAGTCAAGTACGCATCCCTACGGCAGAAAACTATGTTCATGAGGGCCCGAATCCCGGTTAAAGGCGACCTCCTGGAATGATGATGCACGCTTCATTTAATGTAAACAATCCATCAACATGGAGTCGCGGCGCAGCCTCAGCTCGAAAAGTACGGAGGGCCGCCATCAACACAGAATAGGCCAAATTCGAGTGAGACCCGCCCGAAGGCACCACCTAACCAAATCCTCATTATTCTCAGCCTAACAAAGCGGCGTCTTGAACATTGCACGGGCAAGTTGACAGGAATCCAACTCCATCGCAGCATGATCACATTCCGACTCCGGAAAAGTGCGGTAAAGAGCTCACTTTGGCACCTCAATCCAGACACAGTAAAGAAAAAATTCCGCTTCTTTGGGTCATGTGGTGGGTAAGGTTAACCCACAGAAATCTTGGCGCAATCCTTCCTAGTCAAGGCCGCAAGATCAAAACTCCGGCGTAAAAGCAATTGAGACTGGGGTAAACGGTGAGACGGGTTACGAACGAAATCGGAATCAGCAAAGGTCGTCCTGCATGGGCTGGTTGCATTGATCACGGGTGTCGGCTGCTCTTTACAAAACGCCCCGAGAGATAATGGCGAATGGAATCAGTAAATTGCTTTCACAGAATAAAACCAACCCCATCTCCATAAATGCCCTCGTCATCAGCAGATTGGCTGTCATTCTCCGAACCGTCGTCATAATAGTCCTCACTCCTACGCACACGTTTTCTAGGCTGGGGGAGGGGGAGCAAGATTCAGGAAGCACCCCCCCCCCCCCTGAAGAGCCATCTAACATAGCTGAAACTCCCGATTAGTCAAGTAACGATGGGACAAAGCGGCGAAGTATGATGTGGTGACGCGGTGAAATGTCAACCCAACGAAGCGGCGAAGTTCCAATATGGCAAACTGTGACGATCCACTGGGACCATGCACTATTGCTTATAGGCAAAACTCTACCTTCCTGCGATCCACTGTGTACTGGTAGTTCGTTGCATACGTTCATGCACGCCACTGCTTAACGGCTGTCTACTTTGTACAAAACCAGCTTGCACGTGGCGATCTGACGGCCTGGAGAACCGACGATCCCTTCTCGCTACTCACAATCCCACTAACAGGACAATGATAGCAAACCGAAGCCTGTAGTGAGGCATGAGACTCTTGGAGATTTAAAAGTTCCACACACAAATTAGTTTCAATTGGCAATGCACGTGTAGTGCGGGTTTTGCCACCGGCTTAAACTACACCCACACCAAAAGCCTGAGCCTCGGGTTTCGCCACCGTAGTACACTAGCTCCGAGCACGTTTGTGTTGTTGTGCTCTCATTGTACACATCGCCCCAAAATCACGAGGGGTATGGGCGATGATATGAATGCGATGGATGAGTACAAACCACAGACAACCCTGATGCCCTACCCAGTCGTAAATTTACTAGTGACATTATCTTCACAATCTAAGCTTCGAACTTCATCAGTATACTTTCCACTCGAACCGCGATTGGGAGTGTCGTTGCATCATTTTTGGCCTATTTTGCCTTTTCATTCAACACAGAGAATCATGCTTATGTTTGGGAATCAAACCACGCTTAGGCTGGGAACCAAAACTATTAAAGTTTTTAGCGAAGCAAGCGGTCTACATTAAAGACTGACTGGCTTTGTAGGAATACAAAATACGCTAATCTGAGAGAAAAAAAAATTTCTGATAGGTACTCGAACCCAGGACTTGCCTCATACACTAGGTCCGGCTCAAAAACCACTGCGCTACCGAGGCTGATCCTGGCTGCAGGTTCCAGCTGAACTTGCTGTTCAACCTCTCTTACGGTGAGGATATCTAGTTGGGGTCTAAACTAGCCCCGGAGTAGCTTAACCCTGGATCTATCTAACGCTCGACCTGGGAGTTAGTGGGCTGGAGAAAAAATTTGGCGATATCCACGTCGGACTAAGTGGGGTTTTGTTAGCTCTTTACTCCTTAGACCTCGACCTTCAGGCTAAATTAGCTTTGATAGCTAAATTTGCTAAATTAGCTTTGTCCCTACTAAGATTTGGGCATTCAGGGTCTACGTAGTACCTTGAGTACGCTACCCCGGTTTGGTCGCCATGTTTTATAGGGAACATTGACCGTGTTGAACGAGTACAGCGTCGGTTTACTAAGAATTTGCCAGGATTCAGGGAACTTAGTTATCGAGAACGGTTGGAAAAATCCGGCCTTGAACTCCTAGAACTTCGTAGATTGAGGTTCGACCTCATCCTTCTGTACAGGATTCTCCGGGGACTTTTCAAGGCTGATCTACCATTTTTTGATCTAGCTTCCCGGGCTATTAATACACGTGGCCATGACTGGAAAACTGGTGTTTCCTACCTCCCACATGGATTGCCGCAGAAATTTTTTCTCCGTCCGCGTTGTTCCCATTTGGAACGCGCTGAGCAGCGACGCTGTTGGTGCACCAACTGGTTCTGGTTTCCATTCGAAACTATGCAGGGAACCATTACATAAATTTCTGAAGTGCCCTCTACCTTCTTCCCTGTAACTCTTCTTCTTTACTCCTTTTTTCCTATCGCAGGAGCAGAGTAAGTGGTCTCACACACCTTCTGCCGTCCTTCCGCTCCGTGGTAAACATATTATTATTATTATTATTATTAAAATGTTGTTAAAGCTCAGGAATAACGCTAATACTAGATGGATATCACCGCTTTTTACAGCTCAGGGCTAACTACTCAGTATTAAGTTATCCCTCGACCTTCAGGCTAAATTTTGCTTAGCCCTCAACTTATTTCGTGACGAATATCATCATTTTTCCTTATTACCGAGCTTAACCCAAGGATTAAGTTTAAACCTCAACTGGATATCCCCACTGTTAGTGGTGACTTAAAAAGTCGCAAACATATACACAAGGAGGGAAAGCAATTTAGTTCATGGAGAAAATAATGCAAGACAAGGAATAAAGCGCTAGGTAAAAGGTTAACGAAGCAAACAGTCTGCACGGAAGTCCTCGCGTCGAATCCCAGTCAAGGCGATTGCTTTTTCTTTCTTTCTCATTATTGTATCTTGGCACTCTCACAAGGCCAGTCTGCAATGCACTGTTTGGTTTGTTCACCCTTTATCTTGTGATTTATTGGTTTCCATTTCTTCCTGTAGTCTCGAGTTCTTATCAGTTTTACTTAACTGTACAAAACCACTCAAGGTGATTTGTACCGCAAAAATTGTCTCTCCATCCTGTGATAACCTTAGCAGTTGAAAAAGATGTTAATTCGACATTTACCTTTTTTTTCCATGGGGGGGGGGGGGGAGGCAGTGTTTATTAGTGTTACATGATTTTTATTACCATGTTGTTAATCTTTTTTGGTAGGAGGGTGGAAAGTAAAACTGTGTCCGGAATTATTTTCCTTTCAAGTAGCAATATTCCATAAGCACCAACCTGTTGATCCTGCATGGCCTCTTCGTAGGAAGGAGGCTTCTCATGGCGACGGCCAGCCTCAGCACCACTAATAATGAAGATATCATTGTAGCTTGGTGGCAAGTCATGCAAATGTGGCAAACCGGAATTTCTTTGGCCTTGTGGTCTTCGCCGCCGATTTGTAGGAGGACGTGTCAAACCCTGAGCTGCACGCCGCCGTTCTCTATAAGAACGAGAAGAAGAAAATTAAGTTTAAAACTGTAGTTTCTATTTTAATGTCAGACAAAAGTAAGTTTTTTTAGCACTAAGCTAAAAGCATATGTGAGGTATAACACTGTCTTATATTTTGGTATCAGGGGCTACATAAAACCAGCGATACCTTCAACAGAGAATAACTCAAACTTACATTACCATGGATGGGTCAACCTCAACCATAGTGGTACTGAGCTGGTACTGCACCACTAAAACAAATAATGTAAGGTGTTTGTTAAATGAGTTTTTTTTATTCTCTGATGAATTGGTATTGCCGATTTTATGTATCCCCTGATACCGAGATATTAGACAAGTATTTTATCTCACATGTGTTTTTGACTTAGTTATCAAGATCCTTATATTTTACCCGAGTGACGGGACTCGGATTTGAACTGACGAACCAGTTCTCTGTAGCAACTATAATAACAATCACTCGTATGGTAAGTGGGCACGTAAAGGTGGAGTGGCAGTGGTTTGGTGGACTGATTTGCTGGTTTGTATCCAAATCACATCACTCGTGCCTTTTAACCTTTTTAACTCCTAGATGCAGCACCGTAGAATCTCCAAGCAATATAAAGAAAGTAGCGGTAAATAAAAAATGGAACATTATTCGCAGCAGCGCCGCGATTTTCATAACTAAACGAGATCATGTGACACATATCAGCCTACTGGATGATGGAGAATCAGGAATGTGGATGCTGTGTTTAGAGTATGGGCACCGCTATCGAAATGGTGAACAGGTACCTTTAATGTACTTTATTTGTCATGTATGTTTTTGCTGCTAGCTAACAGCTTACCTTTCTGTTATTTACAGTGATTGATTTTATAAACCAATAATTAAAACGGCAATAAAATGTATTTTTTTTTTTACCTATCAGGGTTTAAGATATCATAAACCATCCAGAACCTTAACATACGATTGTTGATAAAAGATCATTAAAAGATGTAGCTTTATTAATCTCCTTCACCTATTAAAGGGATATGCCTCCCAGCGCCATTTTTCAGATCCTCCACATCAAGTACGGCCCCAAAGTTTTATTTGCTTACCGTTAGTCACTCCCTAACTAAGAATCCGTTATAAAATGTGGCGTCTAGGAGATTTTCTGTTGAATATAGGGGAACTTTATTTACGTTCGTCCCAAACGTATATGATGCAATGCGTGCCTACAATAACCATGACGTTTCATCTGTGTGTGCATGTACCAATTTGCTAATAATTACCATGAGATCAAAAATCTAAAAGACTAATGACAAAAATGTACTGCTATATAGTTCAGTCGCTTTAGGTAGTGTTGCGTTTTTTCCTTCTTTATAAACAGAATACTACAAACGCGGCGGATATAACATAATGTTCGGTTTGGAAACTTAAAAATTCATTATAAAACACCTTAAAATTTTACGAATATTTTAATTTTGAGGCACTTCTCGTGTAAAGCGTTGCCTATCATGTGTTTCTTAACATTACTATTCCCACTTCGCTGCATTATTATTACCTGCTCCAATCATATTTAAAATAAAAGTAAAATTGTTTTTTTTTTAAATTTAAATTAGTTGTTCAAAACAAGTACAATGAATAAGTTGAGCGTTTTTTTTTTTCACGGTAGATGCCTACTGCGATAGACTATGATCGTTTTCAATATAGTAGTAGCTAATCATATCTTATCAGCATTTGAAATGTGAAGCTGACATTTTTTTCCCCTTTTCTATAACAAAGGTATTTATTTAATAGATAGTTACAAACTTTCCCTTGGATGGAAAATAAATTGCACTTAAGCAAGACCGTTTTGATTTCCGTCTCGTAATTTCCCGTGGAAACTTTGAAACAACACAGTGGAAATTACTTTAAAAAAAAAAGAAAAGAAACTCGAAACATCGAGGAACAAGGAAATGTGCTTTCTAAATGATGATAAAATGGAATAATTTCGTTTCCTTGTTGTGAGAAGATACACAAGGAAATAAAACTCCTTGCCAGCCTGACACATGAGAATCTTTTTTCCTAACTTTAGACGATTTCAGAAATAATTCGCAAAAATAGCAAATCAATAATTAATCCAAGCAACACTGCCTTCATAAACCTTGCCAGGAGCCACATAAAGGACAGCCCGTTTAGAGCTCGATGGAGTGTCAATGATATTTCCATCTCTCGTTCTGAGTCTCCACTCCACGCGGCCAAATGTTAATGTTAACCTACGTTAAAAATATGCTGGTAGGTTTTATCCGTATCAAAAACTGGTAAAAAGGACCCCCAAGTTCCGAATGGTTTAGCCCTTCAAAGTAGTGATATCAACACACCAAAACATTTGCCAAGTTAATCACACGACTACTAGTTCGAAGGTTAAATGAAAACTAGAACATTGCTACTTTCGGTAGCAATGTTCAAGTTTTCATTCAACGTACAAAGTATTATTTGGTGCGATTACCTTGGCAAATGTTTTGGTGTGTTGATATCACTCCTGTGAAGGGCCGAACCATTCGGAACTTGGCGATCCCCTTTACCAGTTTTTTTTTTTTTATAGGATATTGCGTTTTTTTTTTTATTAATTGTGTATCAGACTCAACTATAGCCTGCAGAATGCAGATGTGTATTAAAGTGCCACGTCAACAATGCTTGAGTGACCCCAGTGTTGCGCTGTGGCCACTGAAATTCAAGTTTAAGAATTTTTAGCAATGTTATATTAAATCTCGCCGCAAATGAATCTACACCAAAATGGAATATCGTTACAGTTCATACATGAAAATAAACAAAGCTTGAGTGGTAATTTTTGCAATATTTTAATTTCATATCACTCCTTTGAAAGGCCGTACCTTTCTCAACTAAGTCGCCTCATTATCAGATAGGTGCGAAAATTACAACTCGTGCTACGATTAGCCCGGCCATGTGGTAATTCTGGGTGCAATATTTAAAATAGTATCGACACCGTGTTGCATGGATTGGATGAATAGACCTACTCCCCAAATTCTCCAGGTTAGCTGCTACTTACGAAATTAAAACGGCAGGTAAAAATTAGGCCTAAAAACTAACAATCATGCCTAAAATATAAAACTAGGCCTGAAAGCTAACACATTTAACCGGCAATTGTGATGGTTACTATTTTTAACTTATATAATTAAGAGAACTGTTGCAGTGTGAAATAGAGGTATGGCGGAGGGGGGGGGGGGCGTGCGTTGGGCCACCCACAGGCTGTAAAGGGCCTCAGTCACAGAAAAAATATAGTAAGGTACTATTTTAAATATAAAAAAAAAGTTAATTTTACTGAAAAGTTGTGCCAACAAATTTTCAATTTCTACAAAGTTTATTTGTTTTCTCCTTTTTTTGCGGGACATGGGCAGGGAGGGGGGGAGGGGGCACAATAAATCTTAAGCACCAGGCCCCGACAAGGCCTAATACGGTGCTAGGTAGAGGTGTCGCGTCAACATTTTAGAAAGTGGCGAAAGTGTACAGGAGACCGGCTGCGACTAGGTAATTGCTGTAGCCGCTTGTTAAAAAAAAAAACAAAAGATTTGGCTGCACTCTGGAGAATGTAGCCCACAACAACACAGCTTTCCAAATGAGAGCGTATCGCTGCCTTACCGATTTATTTTCATGTATGAACTGCAACGATCCTCCATTTTGGTGTGGATTCATTTGCGGCGAGATTTAATGTAACATTACTAAAAATTCTTAAACTTGATTTTCAGCGGCCACAGCGCAACACTGGGGTCACTCAAGTTTTTATAACATAAGAGAAATGATATCAAAAACCAAAACTGGTAAAAGGGGCCGCCAAGTTCCGAATGGTTCAGCCCTTCAAAGGAGTGATATCAACACACCAAAACATTCGCCAAGGTAATCGCACCGCTTAATAGTTCGAAGGGTAAATGAAAACTAGAACATTGCCACTTTTGGTAGCAATGTTCAAGTTTTCATTTACCGTCCAAATTATTATTCGGTGCGATTAAGTTGGCGAAGGTTTTGGTGTGTTGATATCACTCCTTTGAAGGGCCGAACCATTCGGAACTTGGCGGCCCCTTTTACCAGTTTTGGTTTTTGATATATCTGTCCTTTTTTTAAAATTGTGTATTAGACTCAACTCCACTACCGTGCAGATGTGTAATAAAGTGGCACGTCAACAAGAAATTGGTTTTCCACAATTTGATACTACCTTTTGCGTATAGGCCAAACCATTCTCAACTTGGTCAGCTCTTTATAGGTTTTTGATTTGGTTTTAATTTTGTTGTAATTTGTTGTATTTCGTTCGTTTTGGTGTGTTGATATCACTCCTTTGAAGGGCCGAACCACTCTTAACTTGGTGGCCTCTTCACCAGTTATTGGCTTTGTTTATTCTGCTTTGTTTTTGGAGTTGGTTTATTTTTCGTGAATTGGACGTGAATACAATTTCTTTGGAACGTTGTTTAGATTTATCGTGCTACACTAGTGTATGGCTAGGTACGCACGTTAGTATACACGTTGTCATTGTCCGAACTTTGGCTGTCCAATGAGAGACGATGCCGACAATACTAACAATTGTTGTAACAATATTTTCGTACTTACGCGCCATCCCACTCCATCCTCGTTACACCCGTAGGCTCCAAACCATAAAAGGTACGCAGTTCGTATCGTACTGCAGCCATTCGTCCAATTTCATAGCTGGAAGCCTTCCCGTTATCTCGGCATCGATGAATATCACCCTATGGAAATTAACATGGGGATGAGTGGACTAGAATTAGCTAGCTAGCTAGTTAGCTAGGCTAGCTAGTTACACATTTTCAACGTTATTGAGGGTCAGATTTTGTATTGAAAGCAGCTTAGCTGGCATTCCTACACGAGTTAATTTTTGTCAGGTGGGTCCTTGCTCTTGATTTCAACACAATTTAAGCTTTTGTACCGCATTATTATTTTTGCCCAAGTACCTGAAATGTGCCCAACTTCGCTTCAAGATATGAGACACTGACGCCATGGCGCCGCGCTACAATGGTTTACAACTTCGACAATTGAATTGATGTGATGTTTGTTGTGTTGATTGTTGCCTAACTTGGCGCGACACAGTAGCGTGTGTCGATGAAACTGTAGTGAGGGAAGCGTTGGAGGAGTGTAACGGACTGAATCAATGGAGCTACTCCAAGAGTGAGGTGTAGCCTACATTACCTAGAAGAGTGATCGTCTTGGGTTTGGGCATGGTGGATGGAGTCACCCATCTAGCCTTATGGTGTGCGAGACAAGACTGGCCAAACGTGCTGTATCATTTGGGTTCATCAATACAAAGCACGTGAACTTGGCAACGTTGCCTGAATACTGAATCGGGTGCCAATTGACTTTTTCTAATGGGCACACACACGGTTTCCCGCCACGTTTCGTAAAGGAAATGCACACATGCACCGGCTTAACCCTTTTATCCCCTCTCACATCGGAATACAGAACTAAGAATACAAAAGTTTGCCAGGTTCTGCTTAACCCTTTTATCCCCTCTCATACATAGGAATACAGAATTAAGAATACAGAACTTTGCCCCAAGTTCTGCTTAACCCTTTTAACTCTTTTCACGTAAGAATATAGAACTAAGAATACAGAACTTGCCAAGTTTTGTTTAACCCCTTTTATCCCCTCTCACGTAGGAATGCAGAACTAAGAATATAGAACTTTGCCAAGTTCTGCTTAACCCTTTTATCCCCTCTCAATAGGAATACAGAACTATACAGAACTTTGCCAAGTTAATGGATTCAAACCAATTTGCATTGCCTTTTGGACTTAAATGTCAACTTAGCCAGTATGAATTGAACCCACGACCTTCGAAACAAAATGCCGAGGTCCTACCGCTGAGCCATACTGACACGGCATCTGTTAATTAGTTTGCATCCGTATTTACTTAACCCTTCTGTTTAACCGTCCTGTTTAAACTGTAATTCTATTGTTATATATCACTTCAACGAAATAGATTATCTATTGTAAATGGGTATAGCACTATTGTATATTTGTAGCCAGCCACTGACACAGCGGCTAATGTTATAATAAAGTTAAAGTATACTTTCCTCCCTGTTGGTTTTGCTGTTATGGCTCAATTTGGGAATTTGTTGCAAAGACATAAAGTTTTCCTAATTTTCCCCTCGTAAGAAACGGGATTGCTACATTCACTCTAACCTATGTAAAACTCGTAAAACCTATTTCTACCACGATGCTCGAAATTAGTAAGTAGGTGTGTCCTTTTAACTGTATCGTCAATTCCACTAGACTTGATTTAAGCTGGGATTATGGTCGAAGCTTTTTCACCGAAGCTTCAATTCAGTGTAGTTTGTTTCCACCAAGAATATTCATTCTGGGTTTGTTTCGATCCCTTTGCGTATTATCATTACGGAAGTGAAGGTTCGGGGGTCGCTCCTTTGCAGAATGTACTCCCCCACCCCCATCCTCACAACAGCAGTTTGAACCAAGGATGTTTGAACCAAGGATGTTTGAACACCATAGTGGATTTTTTTTTTAGCCTGCTGTAATATATGTTTATTTTAATAACTTTTACGTCACCTGCGAGGGTTTTGCCGTCGCTGTAACGCTAGGTCGTTCCCCGCATTACTCTCGTTCCCTGCCCGGTGTTATTCAAGCCAGAACTAAAAGAAACACAATAGCGCATGAGCGGAAAATACCACGCGGAATACAGAAATGCCTGTAAAGTTGGCTAATGACTCATGCGCCCCCCCCCCCATGTTTAAAAAATAAATAAAATCGACACTCCTCCTAAGGGAATGAGGAAGGGGATAAAAGAGACAGGCAGAGAGAAGACCAGTGCCTTTCTAATTGGCTGGGTAATCATAAACAGCAATGCCTTCTCTGTCGCATAGTCTAGCGTCTAAATTGTCCCGGAAGTCACGCAAGTCATGCAAAACCGAAATCGCACGCGAATATCGAAGGACGAATCAATATAGCAAATTTCCAGTTAGAAAGCTTAACATGTTATTTTTTTTTTTGGTGTAACTTGGCTTCGGAACAAAAGAACCCGTACGATTATTACTGTCCGCAACTTATTATGGCGTCCATGGTTTCCGTAGTTGTTGGCACGACGAGGTCAAGGGCGTTGCCAAGGTAACCACTAACCCTGTCATGCCAGTCATAATTACGTGTATATTTTTTTTACCTGTATAGGTTCCAGACTAGTGCCAAGATCACGCCGGCGAGCATGACGATAGCTGCCCCGAGTGCCAGCTTCACTACACCAGAGTAATCGGCCGGACCAGGCCCGTGAGGTGTGGGAGGCGGGCGCCAACTCCGCAGCGTCGTCGTTTCTTCAATGTGAACTTGAAAAGAAAAAAAAAATATTTAAATAAAAATGTGGTGCTTACTAGACTGTAGATAAATAAACACGGATACAAACCTATTTACGTTGCCTTTTGGACTTAAATGTCAGACTGCCTGGGTGGGGAATCGAACCCACGACCATTGAAACCAAAGGCCGGAGTCCTACCACTCAGCCATA
>JAHWFP010006056.1:0-22215 GCA_023313725.1 Lithobius niger
AAATGCGTGAGCTTGCTAATGCTGGTCCGCTACTCCGATCCAACTATGCTGTTTCGCAACTTCATACTTCGACAGCGGCAAGATTCGATGCCATACGGTCACTGTATAGAAGATGTTTGACCATTTATTTTGAGAATTCAACTTTTAGCACACCACGTTTTCCTTTCTTGTGGCGCCGATGGAAGCCGTTGATGCCGCCATTTTTCTATCCCAGCATGCAAAACTAAGCGTGCGAGCATCGCTCAAACGCTCACTGATCTAGGTCCAGATACAATATGCGTGACGCTTGAAAGTATCAAAATGTGCGCGTTGGTCCGCCTGCTCCACAATTATTGTAGACGCTCGCGCCTAAGCGTTGAGCATAGGAAAAGCTCTAGTTTCACGCGCCGGGCGTCACGCGTATGCGTCAAAATCAATAATATAAATTCGCCCTAACACACCGCCCAGTAAAACTGTCTGGAAGGAGAGGGTGAGGAAAAATTACCAGACCTCTCTGTTTTTCCCCCTGTTGTGTCATATCTCAACTTACTGTAAACACCCAGAAATATAAAATGTGTTGCCTCTGATGGAGTCCATGGGTTTCGCAAAATCAAATTATGACAAAGACATTGGGACAGGGGGCAGAAAAGGGACAGTTGGAGACAATCCCTGACACAAGCGTCTGTGTGATACCGGTATTTTATTTCGGGCATGGTCTGAATATGAATTTGTATGTTGAAGGGTTTGAAGGGGATTTAAACCCAGTAAACCGTCTTGAAGCTGGGCTTCTACTGTTCTCTGTTTACGTCTTCAGATTGGTTGATTTTAGTAGTGACTGCAAGATCGTATAAATGTAGATCGTAGGGATGCATCAAGATGATGCGTGGGTGCTATGGCAGCTCCATGGGCCTACACTTCCATGTGGCCGGAGTTTTTAGGTAGCCTTATGCATAACTAAAAGTCAGGTATGCCGAGTCTAAAACACTCTAAAAGGTTTCGCGCCAATCAGACAGTGAACCATCCTCTCCAAGGGTCCTTATTTCTGTCTTAAGGGTAACTCTTGACCTAAAACAAATATGTTACTCTTATACTCACAAACTCATTAGGCCAACTTACTTGAAAATTAGAAACTCTCCGTTTAAAATGCCCGTAAATGTATCATGTCTTTACATCTTCTTTCCATCTTAAAACCCTACAACTCGGTCGCAATTACTGATTCGGTTAAAGCAGTGGCAGCAGTACTGAGCAATATTCCGTTTGCACTTTCTGAGAACAATGTAGCACATGATAAAGCGGTGGACGTATGCGTAAAAATGGTTCAAAACAGACTAAACCTTTGTTAATCTCCACAGCATGATGATGATATTTGGGTTACATAGGGATGATATTTGACCCGTGTTGATAAACCTGTTGGGTTTGTAAGTATAAGAACAACATTTGTGTTGTGAGGTCAAAATTAACCCATAAGACCTGAAAATTGTTCACTGTCTGACTGGACCACAACCATTAGCCTCCTTCAGACTTAGCATACTAATTTTAACGCATGATTACCTAACAAAATCAAGTATGGTGCAGCCATGGCCACATAGAAGTATAGACTGCTCTTCCGTAAGCACCATCACGCCACCTTGATGCTTTCCTATTTGGATGTTGTCCCATCTTTACGTCCTCCGTATCCACGATTATGGAGCATATAACTACCAACCACTAAATTCAGTGTCTTTTAGACAATCTAATGGAGTAAAGCCCCTTCAAACCTACTAAAAAGGTGTGATTTTCAATTCAAACCATGCCCTAGAAAATATCAGACACCGAAGAACAGACACCAAAATCAGCCATTTACTGTGTGATGTAAATATTGGCCTAGGACAGGTCCCCGAAACTTGTAAGACTGGAGTTCTCCATCTGAGGGCACCAAGGACATAAAGAATGATACCAAGATCAGCCGTTAACCTTATGATATAAATGTTGGGCCCTAATAGGCCTCCCCCACCAGACGCCCATCTTGGGTATTTTGATGACGGTGCTCCACACTGCAAATCGTGTCAGATTTTAGATTTTACCGTTCCGTACTGACGGCACCAACACCGAAAAAATAACGTCGATATGAACTGCTTGCTTTAAGGTGAAAATGTACGTCCTGGCTGGCCCTTTCTTCCCCTTGCTTCCACCGTCTGAGCAGTCTGATTAGAGTTCCCCTACCCTCTTCAAGTCTTGTCAGATTATACACTTCCATATTGAGGGCTCCATGACCGAAAAATATAACAGTGATATCTGCAAGATATTAAAAAGATTTATGCGGCTTTATCTCGATCAGACCATCAAGTGAGAGGAGTGGGGGTGACTCGGGGATCCTATACATACATCTCAAGGTAAATGACAGAACTAGGTATCATTTTTTTGGGTTCTGATGCTTTCAATATGGAACTATAGTCTGGCAAAATTTCATGGAGGTGGCGGATTACCTTGCCCTACTTCCACCCCCTAAAGGGCGTAAAAGTAGGGCAGGGTAATCCCCACCACCATCAAATTTTGCCAGACTATAGTTCCATATTGAAAGCATCAGGACCACAAAAATGATACCTAGTTCTGCCATTTGCCTTGAGACGTATGCAGTGCCCCCCCCCCCCCCACCTGTCGGGTGGTAGTCTGATCTAAATAAAGCCGCTTTAATCTAGTTAGACATGTATGAGCCCCATAGTTCTGAGCACCAAATTCGAAAAAATGACACCAAAGTCAGCCGTACTGCGTGACCATTTAGTGTCATTTTTTCTAGCTATAGCCATCTATATAGCCTTTGGGGCAGTCTGATGTGGTTCACCGTTCACGCCCCCAAAATCCAAGTCAGCCTCTACAGTTTCATATGTCCAGCGTACCAAAAACTAAAAAGGGACTTAAATTACAGCTAAGTCCATTTTGATGTTAATATTTGCCCTAGAGTTTTACCCCTAAAATGTAAATAAAAGGCCCCTTTTCGGGTGGTTTGGTGCTCCACCCCTCCCCCCCGAATACCTCGTAACGGCTTGTAAGACTGGCAATTCTGAACTCAACTGTGTAACCCCCAGCTAGTCACACTGTCGAACCTGCATAGCGTATGGCATAAACTGGGCTCTTAGATTATTATTATCAGCATAATAATAAACATAATAATAATGGGTTCGATTCCCCGCTCAGGCAGTCTGACATATAAGTCCAAAAGGCAACGTAAATAGGTTTGCATCTGTATTTAGTTACTATTAGCAGATTAGAACTGGGAGCCAGTTTGAAGTTAGTTTTCATTAAAATAATTTGTATAGTGCTTTGAAGACTATACAAATGCAAATGGACTGGAAACCAAAGGAAAATCTAAGAGGGATACTTTTTAGAAGTGAGAAATAAGTGTAAGATCACCAGCGATACAACAACAAATTTCATTCAAAGAACATTGTTTTGAAAAAAAAATCATATTTGTGCGCTCCTAATATCATGATTGGGATAGCATTACCCTGTGCCTCACCCACACCCCGTTCTACATGGGCCTTCAGCTGACAGGGCGATAACTACTGTATAAATCTCTGAGCTTCTTAAATTACCGGTCATTATTTATCGCCCGTGGGGGGGGGGATGGAGGAAAATGGACTGGTCATGAATTTTTTGGACCTTCTTGGGGGGGCGCCCATAAATTTTTCAGGTCCTGTCAAGACGGCGCGGGTCACAAAAACACACTGATCAAACTAGAAGAAAACGTAATTTTTGAACCTCAAAAATGACACTTTTTAGCAGTCAAACTTTCTAAAAACTCCTCAGCTTCTCTACTCTGTAAAAAAAAGCCTTGTCGCCTGGTTCCTTGGTTTCTTCTTGCAATCAGGTGCTGGCTATGTTAGCGGATGTGGGCGTACAAGCATACAGTGTGTTCATTATATATTGTATGAAACTTGATAAAAAAAAATGGATATAATACTACATGTGGTATACTGAAATATTGTGAATTTTTTGATTGAAATGTGCCACTTTGCATGTGGGTACCTTAGGCCAATACAATGTTTTTTCAGAGGGGGAGCCACCTCGATTTCCATGTAGAACACCAAAATAGCACCCCTCCCCCCAAAAAAAGAGCGGTTTTTTTTGGCTGTAACTCCTTAACCGTCAATAAATCAAAAGTATAATGTAAAGCAAAAACGGTCAGCACACAATTCTGGACAGGAAAATTGTTATACATTTTTTACGTAAAAGTAACGCTTGAATCCAAAATTCGTATTTAAAGTACATCCTTAATTCGCGTGAACACTCCTTTTTTTAGTTGGTTGTTATCGTGATTTTCGAGTTCAAAGTACTCAGAAATGCACATACATAGGATTTTCTGAAAGGTGGAGATCTATTCTTTCCATCAATCCTGACCTAAATTGTTTAACTTAGATAGGAACCGTACTATGCCTATTTAAAGGTGAAGAGATAATGGAGTAGCAACCAAATCGAATGTTGATTTTCGAATTCAAAGTGCTCTTGTGAACCCTCTAACGGGCTGAAATGGACATGTTTAGGATATTATGAAAAGTAGGGATCTATTCTTTCCATCAATCCTAGCCGAAATTGTTAACTTAGATTGGCACCGTTCTACGCTTATTTAAAGGTGCAGAGGTACTGACGTAATGGCGAAAGTGTATGTTGATATTTGAATTCATAGTACTCTTGCAAGCCCTCTAAAAGCCCGAAATGGACATGCTTGGGATGTTATGAATGGTGGGAATCTTTTCTTTCCATCAATCTTAACCGAAAATGTGTGGCTTAGATAGGGACCGTACTATGCCATTTAAAGGTGAAGATATAATGGCGTAGCGGCATATGTCGTATGTTGATTTTCGAATTCAAAGTGCTCTTGCGAGCCCTCTAATATTCCGAAATTGACATGCTTAGAATATTCTGAATGGTGGGGATCTATTCTTTCCATCAACCATCAATGCTAACCGAAATTATTTAGCTTACATAGAGACCGTTCTACAGCCGTTTAAAGGTGTAGCTGTAATTTGTGTAGCGACTAGTTTCAATTTCAAAGTGTAATTGTAATGCTCGTATTTGTATTAGCTAAATAATTTCGGTTAGGATTATTGGAAAGAATATATTCCCACCTTTCAGAAAATCCTAAGCATGTCCATTTCGAGCTATTAGAGCACTCGCAATAGCACTTTTGAAATCGAAAATAACCATACACTTTCGCCGCTACGCCATTACCTCTTTACCTTTATATCGCCATATCGCCATAAGATGGCCCCTATCTCAGTTAAACAACTTTGGTTAAGATTAATGGAAAGTATAGATCCCCACTTTTCAGAAAATCCTAAGCCATGTCCATTTCGGGCCATTAGAGGGCTCGCAAGAGCACTTAGAACACGAAAATCACTATAACAACCAATTGAAGAAAAAAAAAGAACGTTTAAGCGAATTAAGAGCGATATATTTTAAGTACTATTTCAGGGTTCAAGGGTTAATTTTGCGTAAAAACATATCATCTTTCCTATGCAGAATTGTGTGCTGAACGTTTTTGTTCAACATTATGCTTTTGATTTTTTGACGGTTAAGGAGTTACAGCCCAAAAAAACCGTTTTGGTGGGTAATTTTCCCCCTCCTCCCTCGCCTGGGGGTATAGGGTTGAATTTACTATCATAGTTTTTTTCCCAGCTATCCTTCATGTGCGTCCATACCAAATTTCATGCTTTTCACAAAAAGTAAAGAATTCCATTAATTTTTGCCCACAAGACGCCCTACTATTGATCATATAGTAGTAGTGTCAGAGGCGCAAGAAGTCTTATTTTGTGGCGTGAAACGGAGATCAGGGAATAAAATCTAAACAAAGTTTGCATTAGTTGGACTGGTTACATGAAATTCCCTGAAAGACTATCCACGATAGTGAACTCGAAAATATGGGCAAAAAAGTGATAAGTTCAAGGTTGTTATATAAACTATCGTTCTCAGCACCTCCAGATTAGTCGACTTGGACCCCGAAAACATAAAAATAGGATAATTTTTACTTCATATAAAATATTGGCGGCCATTTTGGGAAATCGTCGCCATTTTGGTGTTTTGCGTGGAATTCTCGGTGGCTCCTCCTCTCAAAAACTTTCTATTGGCATAAGGTACTCACAGGCAAAGTGGCATAGTCCTATCACAAAAAGCACAGTTCATTGAAAACGACATAAATGAATTTATGTATATTTTTTTCTCCTTTATTGCGCCTTATGAGTATGATTTGACTTCCCTCTCCATTGCCTATGGCCGAGCAAATTTCGGTCGAATGGAGTCCTCGTCACAGTTGTGACCTTAATAAAGGGTTCAGTGAGTTATCTTTCTGCCAGTGGAGGAAGTGGCCATAGCTATTAAGGCGCATATGCAAGTGATATGGGGGCGAACTGGGTAGCCGGTTCGAATCCGGGTCATGCCACTCTGACGAAACGTAAGTGCATAAAGGTGGCTTACTGAACTAAGTTATTTCTAGTCTATAATTTTCGCTGATGGCTTATTTCCAATTTTCTATTCATTGAAATATTGGGGTGCACCACACGTACTATAAGGAACATCGGTGTTTTATACAATGTTTTTGACTTAACGTTTCTTTTCGGTTAAAACGAGGTTCGTTTTCCTTAAAACTGGTGGTAAGTTGTCGGCGCGGTGTGCTACTTACTAATTAATTTGGCTACAGAACTAATCTTGGCAACAGGATTAGGTAGTACTGAGATCTGTAGGTAGTCTCAGTAGGCATACGAAAAGCGCACTTTTTTTTGGGGGGGGGGGGGAGAGTCACGTTATTTTTGGACCGTAAGTGGGAGGTAGAGGTCAAGATTTTTTTAAGGTTTGAAGAGGATCTTCGAAAATTTGGTGGACACATTTTCATTTCCTCCGGCCCTTAACCCGGCCATAAATAATGACCGTTCCCAAATTTCTTTTCAGAGCACCTAGAAAACATCATTGCAACAATGAAGCAAGCAGCAAGATTGGTGCTATTGTTGATTGCCGCAGTGTGGACCAGGGAAGTATTTGGAGTGGAATACAATTGCATAACCAAAAGATGTCCCGATTGCGTGACCGAAAGCGGCGTTCCTGGATGCGATGACCAGGCGAGCGAGAGCGAGTGCGATTCCGATACGTGTGCTGATTGCGTTCATGAATGTATTGAACAGTGCCTTCCCCATTGTCTGACCAAATTAAGCTTTGATGAGGAAAAACATTTTGACGAGAAAATGCAAGACGATCTTATTAAGTGTGCTGCACCGTGTCTTGGTTTGAATGAAGACGTAATAGGTGGGAAAGTAAGAAATTTGTACAAATTAAAAATATGAATTAACTTGTATTAAATAATGTTGGGTTCCTGTACTTATTTCTGACTGTAATTAAGGAACAGTTTGATAACATGAACAAAATGTAAAACCTTACGCCCTAAATAAAATGTAATTAAAAACTTGAATTGGCCAAGTGATGACTTTCGCCTTATTTCTGAATGTTACCGCTCGTTTGTTCCAGAACGTTCATCAGTAGGGTGGTGTGTAAAAAAAACTTTTTTTTTTGGGGGGGGGGGGGCATTCCTCATTGGCAGGGTGTGGAAAAGTTGCTCTTGGAAATCACTATAACACACAAAAAATGTCATTAATCCAGGATCATGTCTTGAGGTGCCCCAATCGGCCTTCGAGTTTAACAATTTACAACAATGGGCGAAAAGGCGAAAAAGGAACTGTTTTAAAATCTAATTTTGAAGATTATCCCATTCGAATCTCTCTCATAAACTACTTTAGCATGCCTTAATTGCAAAGAATTTTATTTTTCTTAAAAACTGTGGGAATAATTTATCATCGAAAATTGGCCAAAATGGCCTTTTAGGCAATTTTGGGCCAATAGCTACTACTTACATAATTGCACAGAAAAACATTTTTGGGGGGCTATTACGGCAACCTTCCTTAGTCACTATGTGTTTCAAATGAGATAATATTAAAATTAAATTTAAAACCAGTCAAACCATCAATTTTTTCCATATTCCCCATTCCGCCCATTGCTGTACAATGTCAAACTTGAAGGCACTTGGAGCACTCAAGACGTGACCTAAAAGTGATGAAATTTTTTGTGTGTCATAGTGATGCCCAAGAGCTACTTTTCTACACCCTGCCAATGAAGAATTAAAAAAATAAAAAAACGTTTCTACACTCCACCCATTCATCCGGAAGAACATGTTACATAGAGAACAAGGACAATTTATAGCCATCTATTTTTTCTTGACCTGTACTGGTGCATTCCGATTGCGTAATCAGACGTTTGCTAGTTCGAATCCCCGCATCAGCCCCTACGTTTAAAAAGCATTGACAATAACGCCTTATTTATTCGGAATTCGAATGAGGAGCCAGTCGTTGAGCTAGCTGGAAGGGACACTACCTACAAGTAGAGTTGAAAACGTAGGTGTAGTGCGGTGGTTCCCAACCTTTTCTTCAGTTGTCCTTCCCATTGGAACTAGCATGCAATGGTGCCTGCCTCCCCCCCCCCCCTCCCATTGCTGCGTAATTTTTAAGAAATAAAATGAATGACACTGGTACCGCCTACTATTAGCCCTAGCAAGGCTACGGCCCGCCCCTTAAAATACTTTAAGGTCAGAAATAATTTAGGATTTCTGACTTTAATGCATTCTGACCCTAAAGCATTTTAGATCGTAATTTTTCTGCTATAAATTGACTACAAGCTCCATATTTTCAAGAAATTCAATGTTTTATCCTCTTAAATCGTGGGGTTTCTGCACCAAAATTAACTAAAAGCATCATACATAAAGCAAGCTAAATAAATTGGTAAAATAACAATCGAAATAATGTTAACAGTCCATGGACCTTCTTTCGAGCTCCAAGTAGTGTGGAAAGTTGCACAGCTGTGGCAGGAAATTAGAAACACTGACAATTCCCTGTGCATGATGCTTTTTCGTGGTGTCGATGGTTGGAGAACCAACCCAGGGACATACATCTTTCTTGAATATGGAAGATGGTGTGATAGTAGAAATAAGAAGTCCCTAAATGAAGAGCTTCAAGCGCATGCCATCCTAAGAGATCCAACAGTGAACTTCACCTGCTGAAGAAATTGTCTCTTATTGTAAACTGCAAACTGCACCTTTCACTTATCTTTATTTTTTTCCTAGTATATTGTTGATATATATATATATATATATGTTCCTGTGCATAACTAATATTGCCCATTTAATGTACCAAGTCGTACAATTAAAAGCAATTTGATTTGATTTGATTTTAACAAGCGATTTACGGTGATAAAAAATGTCTGCGGAATTTTAGCCAATTTTTTTTCCTTACAATACAATTTCTTTTACGATACATGGTTAAAAAAAAAAGTTCACCACTGATCTTTACATATGGCGCCGGCAGCGACTCGCACCTCCTATGGTAGGCGTGCCTCACCGGTAGGGAAACACACGCGTAGTTTATCAAGCCAGTGCGGGATTTCTTAGGCCTGAAAATACATGACTGTGCTTTCAATTGTTGGCAGCAGCTGCAATTTTAAACAAGTGGAAGCTCATGGCCATTTACGTGACAGTGAACTAGCTACTTGTTACTGTGTACATTTGCTACGAGTGAGTTTATCTCATCATAGTCAGGGCTGAACTCTGAATCACTGCAAATAAGATCCGAGTTATAATATGTGCTTTCTTATGAGAATATTTATGAGTTTCTTTTTTTTTTTTTGCAGCTGTCTGTACCAACTTAGGTTTAAGAGGTGCTGACGCCGCATTTTCTTTGTTAGGCTTGCTAGACCTACATACTCGGCTTAAACGTCCAGGCTTTAATGCTTTGTGAACTCTAGCCAGAATTCACGTGATTTAATTTACCAACACAATATAGCGTAACGTCATTATGAATTTTCCTAAATTTAATTAGGCGTTTATTTTCACTGCATGTGTAGAGGACCCCTGAAACTGAGAGACATTCTTCTTAGTTAGGTAATGAGCAAGAGCAAAGGTGCGGGCAGAATCAAAAGTAACTTTGGATGGGTCCAAAGCCAGAAGCTGTTTCAAAATGTCCAGGTTGCGGATTCATGTGACAAACTTGTCGCCAAGCGGGGTTTCTAACTTAGGACCATCATAAGCCTCATACTTACAAAATACAGATGCAAACCTATTTACGTTGCCCATAATTACAGTTTAATGTTAAAGGCTGGTTGAGATTTTTGAAAATGTGCTTAGTTTTACGTTCATAAGGCATTTTGGTGTAAAAGCTGGGAACATGTGTTTTTAACCTATTTAGGGTATGGTGGGTGAATCCGAATTTGCCTGTCCCCAAAAGCTATTTTTTCAATAACAAGCCGAAATGCCGAAAAATGCCCGAAAAATGCCGGAAAATTCCCGAAAATTCCTGTAATGACCAAAGTATAAATATTTTGTTAAGAAGATGTATTACAAAAATGTTCAGAATGTCATTCTCCACAAAAAAGTTCCCGTCAATTGGTTTGTAGAAGCAACGGTAGAGCGTCAAAAGCAGAAAATAACCTGAAAAATGCCCGAAAAATGCTCGAAAATGCCCGAAAATGCTCGAAAATGACCAAAATATAAATATTTTGTTAAGAAGATGTATGACAAAAATATTCAGAATGTCAGTATCGACAAAAAATTTCCCTCAATTAGTTCGTAGAAGCAACGGTAGAGCATCAAAAGCAGAAAATAACCATTACACATTGTTGCGGTCAGTGTGATAAACATGTGTGTAGCACTATGTCCGAGTCTCTTAATTTTTAGCTACTGTAGATAAACGAATTAGGTTTGAAACGTTCGAAAGATGTAGTCGATACCTTTCGAATGCTTCAAACTGCACCCATGGTGAAAATTTACAACCTCGAATGCAATACTATGTTGACCACGGTAGCACATACAGTGTAAGGTATATACTCGGATTCAGCAAACTCTACATACACTAAAAATTCGGTTATCCTGCAAGTGTAAATGGAGATGGTGAGGAATAAAACAGCATTGGATATACAATTGTACCTATAGACGAGTTTACAATAAAGGTAATTACAATATAGATAAATTAAAGTTTGCCTTTTATGTTACACATGTTCGGAAACCAGGGTAGTCCATTCTTGCATGTCATGGCATCCTGGGTCTCCGTGCACTTGCACACTATGGAGCACAGTTTAAACTTGCGACATGTGTATTTCAGTATCTTGCAACCAGTTTTACAATGGCAAGCGATCATCTCTATGCACAGTTCGTCATCAGAATAGGAACATGGTATCCGTCATCATTCCTCCATCTACAGTCTGATGGCTTTGGAAGAAGTGATTATGCACAATTTGCAAGCTTCTAGACCATACTCTGATAATGGTCTCATGTTGTATGGAATTGCAAAGCATCGTGTGTGGGTAGGGTGTGGGGGGGGGGGGTAGCAGTACTTCAGGCTTATTGGCGTTGGGGAACAGCATGAAGCAAGCCTTGCTGACTGTGTCCACATGATCTAGCACATCGTACACCTTACAGTGATATTTCTCCTGTGACTTGCGTTAAATCACCAACTCCAAGACTGCACAGAGTAACTCACTGTGTTCTTTAATACCCAATACATGGTTTTCTTCGAGTGACCAGCTAGGAACGATGTTGTGTCGCACCCGAATAATGCGTTGTAGGTCAGAAGGCCTTGCGGACCCAAGTTGGAGGAAGTTGGCTGCAAACCTGCCGAATTGGAATAAATCCAGGATGTTTCAAAGTACCAGTTTCCATTCAGAGCTCTTTCAAATGCATCTGCTTTACGTGCGCAATAACAAGTAAAAGTACATCTGTCTTTAGCCCTGACAACAATGGTCTCAGCGGCACGATGTATAGCGTGGAGAATTAGATGGTATCGGCCTCCTGATGCGTTGCTCGTAACATTTCCTCGTTGTGTAGCGGTTTGTTGCTTCTGTCATCTTGTTCGTCCAGGAAGAATTAAGCAGATTAGGCACAGTTTTGATCAGAGGAGCTGATGCAACAAGCGCCCACCGATAAGGGTAATGCACGAAGAGACTGATACCCGGCTAATTCTCCACACTGTACACTGTGACGCAGACACCATTGTTGTCAGGGCTAGCGACACAGATGTATGTTTACTTCTTGTTGCCCATGTAGAGCAGATGTAATGCAAAGAGCTCTGGATGGAAACTGGTACTTCTGAACATCTTAGATTTATTCCAATTCAACAAGTTCATAGCAAACTTCCTCCAACTTGGGTCAGCAAGTCCTTCCATCCAACCACGCATTATTCGGATGCAACACGACACCTTTCCTAGCTGGTCTATCGAAGAAAACCATATATGGGGTTTTTAGGAACACAGTGAGATACTCAGTGCTGTCTTGGAGTTGGTGAATTAACACAAGACACATTTTCTGCAATGGAAAGATTTCTCTGTGAGGTCTACAATGTACCAGACCATGTGGACACAGTCAGCAAGATGCACTTCATGCTGTTCCCCAAAGCCAATAAGCCTAAAAGCACTACCCCCTCACCCTCTGCCCACAAACGATGCTTTGCAATGCCATACAACGTGACCCCATTATCGGAGTATGGTCTGGGTATTTGCAAATTATGCATAACCTCGTCTTCCAAAGCCATCAGACTGTGGATGGTGGAATGATGAGGGATACCATGTTCCTATTCTGATGACGAACTGTGCATAGAGATGATTGTAAGACTGGTTGCAAGATACTGAAATGCACATGTTGCAAGTTTAAACTGTGCACCATAGTGTGCAAGTGCACGGACACCCAGGATGGCATGACATGCAAGAATAGACAACCCTGGGTTCCGAACATGTGTAACATAAAAGGCAAACTGTAATTTATCTATATTGTAATTACCTTTATTGTAAACTCGTCTACACGTAAAATTGTATATAATAATAATAATAATAAATAATAATAAATAACTTGTCGCATTAGCAACTTGAGTGGGAAGGGCCCATTGCGGTCCACTGACTCCCACCCAAACTAAAAATTATTTAAAAGGAA
This sequence comes from Lithobius niger, assembly GCA_023313725.1. Lineage (NCBI taxonomy): Eukaryota > Metazoa > Arthropoda > Chilopoda > Lithobiomorpha > Lithobiidae > Lithobius > Lithobius niger. Next base: position 12,965 of record JAHWFP010006056.1, read on the forward strand.
ACAATAAAATACAAAGCACGCTGCAGGTCAGGTCAATTCACGTCACAGAATAAGTAAAATACTGAACAGTTAGAAAGTAACTGGAGTCAAATCAACATGTGCTTAATAATAATAAATAAAACACAGTAAGAGGCAATAAAAAAGTAAACCAGAAAAATACATATTAAAAACCTTTTGAAACAATTAAAAACCATATTAATAAACAAAAACGGAACGTTAAATGTTTAGAGTAAGGGTCTAAAAGTCAAAACCTAGAAGGAACACGGACAAGCTTTGACAGTAAGGGTCTAGGTATAAAATTTTGTAAGAGGCTGGTAAGCATTAGACCCTTACTACCCGGTGGTTAGCTTAGGTCTACTCTATTCGGACAGAATGTGTATGAACGGTTGTATCAGGTTTCTTTGTTCTTAGAATATTGTTATAGAACTTTAAGAACACAATTTTCTTGTGAAGTTTGGCATTTTGTCTTTTGATGCTTTAGAATTTTTTATTATATTTCGTAGATTTACGGTGGAGGATAACCAGTAATGCTCTCTGCTGAGAATACCCTACCATGTTACTAAATCGACAAATAGTTTTCAACATAAAACAAAGCAGCAAACGTATACCAACCACTGGATCATCACATGGGTCTTTGTAGGAAGATTTCCAGTTTTTCGTCAAAATGTATTTATTTCTGACCACCGGGTAGTAAGGGTCTAATGCTTACCAGCCTCTTACAAAATTTTATACCTAGACCCTTACTGTCAAAGCTTGTCCGTGTTCGTTCTAGGTTTTGACTTTTAGACCCTTACTCTAAACATTTAACGTTCCGTTTTTGTTTATTAATTCGTGTTACTTTTAGAATTGCAGCTAAACTGTAAAACAGTGCAGTTGACGGTTCAAATTGAAAGTTTAACACAGAAACCCTAGGCTGACTCTTACTAACACTGTTAATTGAAACAAATCCTTTAATCTTCAGTCTTGCATCTGGCGTTTGCAAATTGGCATTGTTGCATAATAACAATGTTTAAAACAATGTAAAACAATCAATCTGGTCGTTTAGAGCTCCATAACCCCTGAACCACTTGACCAATTAGAAAATGCCTTATGGAAAGGGCACATCTACAGAGCAATACCTGTAAAATGAGCTAAGAACCAGATTCATAGGACAAATGGTTTGACCTGTAGAGAGGACAGACGAAAGTATCCCCAGAACAACAACAACAACAAGAAGCAGAACAAGAAGTTGTCTATTTGGCCCCTCTCTGTATCTCGGGTTTGGCTGGACCGAATTTCACAATTTTTGGACTGTAGAGAGGCCTTGACTAGTCGAGGCTGGATTCCAAATTTGGTTTTAAAATGTTGACTTTTGACGGCGTTATAAGCTCTCAAAGTTAAGAGTTTAACACAGAGACCCTAGGCTGACCCTTACTAACACTGGCTATCGCCAGTGTTAATAAACATAATTAAAAGGCAATAAAGCAGTGAACTGAAATTTAAAAGCGCATCAAAAACCTTTTTAGGTCACATCTGGACAGCCTACTTTTAAAAGTAGGTAAATTAGGTGCCTTGACCACCTCATCAGGAAGGGCATTCCATGGTACGACAACTCTGTTTGTCCAAAAATACTTGCGAGTATCACAGTTAGCTTTGTTAACCCTTAACTTATAGGAATGACCGCGAGTTCTGTCACCGACACGTAATTCAAAGAAAAAGGAGTAATCAAAACCTATTAAATTGTGCAAAAGAGAGAATGGTAGATGCAAGTCTGCACGAAGTCGACGTAACTCCAGCGAATCAAGAGCTAAAAACTCAAGTCGTTCCTCATAAGTTTTGTTTTTTAGACCACTAAGTGATTTGGTAAAATTTCTCTGCACAGATTCAATGATGTCTATATCCCCTAAGAGGTGCGGAGACCAAACAGGACTTGCATATTCGAGAATGGGTCTAACATAGACTTGAAAGCCCAGATCAAAGTTTTGTGATCGCCTGAAGTAAATACTTTCTTAATCATTGCAGCTCTTTGACGTGCCAACTTGACGATATTTCGACAGTGGACACTCGATTTCAGATCATGTGACAGCCAAATCCCAAGATCCTTTATTATTCTAGGTTCGGGAAGCATTTCCCCCGGTATAAGACCATATTTAAAGCCAGTATTTGTGCGGCCAACATGGAAAACACAGCACTTTTGGGATGCAATCGGTAGTTGCCACATATTGGCCCATTTTACAATCTCGCATCCTGTACTAGCAAGAGAAGCTGAATCGGACGTATCAATAACGGCACTAGATACTTTAAGATCATCTGCAAACTTTTTCAGATCCACAGATGCACTAGTGGAGGTTAGATCGTTTAAAAAAAGAATAAAAAGTAAAGGGCCTAATACCTAACCCTGAGGCACGCCACTAACAACAACACAGACTTCTGACGCTGTGCCTTCAACAAACACTGACTGGGTACGATTGCACACAAAGTCAGCAAGCCACGTAAGTAATTCGCCCTTGAATCCACAGTGTTTGAGTTTGGCGATGAGCTTGCTGTGCACAACAGATTCAAATGCCTTCGCAAAATCAATGTAAATTGCGTCAACTGGAATACCATCGTCGATACAGCTCGTCCAATGTTCAAGAGTTGAAAGGAGTTGTAGAGTAGTAGATCTTCCTGGTAAAAATCCAAACTGATCATCAGCCAGTATGTGATTTTCTTCGATAAACGATAGCATCGAATTCCGAACAATCCTCTCCATAACCTTGCATGGTACAGAGGTCAGTGCAATTGGCCGATAATTACTGGGATTTGAAGCCTCCCCCTTTTTAAATATTGGGACGACTTTAGCCGTTTTCCAGATTTTGGGTAGTTTCCCAGTAGTAAATGATAAATTAAAAATCTGAGAGAGGGGTTTACAAATCTGATACCTAATCTCTTTATAAAATGCAGCAGAGTAACCTTCTGGGCCAACAGAATGACTGGGCTTAATGGATGACAATACGTTAAGCACGTATTGTGCTGTAAAAATTACATCATTACAAGTCTGGTCAGGGTTTTCTGATAGTAGTGGTAACAAATTGTTATCAGTTACAAAATTTTTCGAAAATTCTTTAGACAAAATATTGGCTTTATCACGGTTGTTTAAGACTAAGTTGCCATTCATCTGTAATGGAGGAATGGTGTGCTTACCGATTGTTTTTTGCTTAACAAATCTAAAAAGTGAGGCTGATTTATTTCTCACCATCTCCATCTACACTTGCAGGATAACAGAATTTTTTGCGTATGTAGAGTTTGCTGAATCCAAGTTTATTCCTTATACTGTATATGCTACTGTGGTCAACATTGTATTGTGTTAGAAGTTGTAACTTTTTAGAGGTTGTAACTTTTCAGAGGTTGTAACTTTTTAGAGGTTGTAACTTTTCAGAGGTTGTAACTTGAGTACAGTTTGAAGCATTCGAAAGCTATCAACTACATCTTTCGAACGTTTCAAACCTAATTCGTTTATATACATAAGGTAACAATTACAGAGACTCGAACGTAGTGCTACACACATGTTTATCGTACTGACTGCAATAATGTGTAATGATTATTTTCTGCTTTTGACGCCCTACCGTTGCTTCTACAAACCAATTGATGGGAATTCTTTTGTGGAGAATGACATTCTCAGCATTTTTGTAATACATCTTCTTAACAAAATATTTATATTTTGGTCATTACAGGCATTTTCAGGCATTTTTCGGGCATTTTTCGGCATTTTCGGCCATTTATTGACAAAATATCTTTTGAGGACAGGCGGATTCGGATTCAGCATACATTAGTTAAGTTAAAAACACTTGTTCCCAGCTTTTACCACAAAATGCCCTACCCTGCTGAATTTCTGTCTACGTCCACCTGTCTATTAGCTTTTATAGCTCTGTTGACTATTGCTTCACTCACAGCCTGTGGATAGCTCTGTGGATGAAACGATTATTGCTTCACTCACAGCCTGCTCACATCTTTGGAAAGCTACTCCCTCGCACAAAAAGTTAGGATTGGGGCACAGGTTATCTGATAACAAGGAGCTTAGATGTGCTAGAGTATTAATGCTTTCTGAATTAGGTGCGCACAAATTACAGAGGACTTAGCGTCTACACTGGTTAAGAGAATTCCCTCTTGTTTGATCATATGCGACTTGTGTGGATTTATATATATATATACATATATATATATATATATATATATATAATTACACAAGAGCCGCAACACATCTGCGGCGCAGCAGCCATCAGCAGCCATCTGCAGCGCAGCAGCAAGCAGGACATACGATGCCATCTCCGCTATCTACCGACGGAACGGCAAATTATAAGAATAGCAGCTAAGCCCCGCTGAGATAGTAGCTGCGCCCGGAAAGCAACGCCCAGCAGCGCGAACATACGATGCCATCTACCGACCGAACGGCAAATTAAACGAGGGGAAGGGGGGGGGGGCGACGGGGAGAGGGGGGAGGAGAACGAGACGACGCGGAATGAGCAAGCGAAGCGAGCGACTCCGCTAATATATAATTATATAAAGAGGTTGATGATTTACGCTTATGCTGACATTGTCAGTGTGTTAGATCGGTGTCTGTGAGGCTACCTTTTTATTGAATTTGTCATGCTCTTATGCCGTTTTAGTTTTGGGTGACTATCACAACTTTCATAGGAATTGAGATCACAAACAATCATCTTTACCACTACCTTGAATGGCTCGTCTGCCCCATACTACGCCATACAGACACTAGAACATAAAATTAATTCTGCAAAGGCGCTACTAACACACTGTACTGACACACTTGTCCTGCATGCCCACCCGAACGTTCCTAGCTGACAAAAAAAATTTTCACTGTATAGATAAGAAGCGAAACCACCTCATGGCATGGCAGTGCCGGATAATCTTACGCAAGTACTTCATCAGAGTAATAATGCCACAATGCGTCAAACCGAGCCAATGGGGCAATGATATCCAACCCCGAGAATGTTGATGATGCATGAAATGTATGTCGAATGGTTGAGCTATGTATGCATGAGTTTAAAAGCCACTCTCGAGGTGAGCAAAAGAACTAAATACAACTAACAGCTATATGGGTTGGATAAGAAGAAGCATCTAGCATAGGTGCTGCCATCAGTGTTTATGCTATTAAGGTGGTGAGTCCTGGTGGGCTTCACCTACAAAGAAAAATGACATCGTAGTTAGAAGATGGTAAATACAGATGCAAACCTATTCACGTTGCCTTTTGGACTTATATGTCACACTGCCTGAGCGGGGAATCGAACCCAGGACCTTTGAAACTAAAGGCCAAGATCCTATACCGCTGAGCCATACTGCACGTGTTAAATGCTGCCTATGGACGTTTTCTTTTAAGGCCGTGTCAGTATGGCTCAGCGGTAGGACCTTGGCCTTTGGTTTCAAAGGTCCTGGTTTCGATACCCCGCTCAGGCAGTCTGACATATAAGTCCAAAAGACAACGTGAATAGGAATGCAACTGCATTTAGTTATTTCTTGTGAGCCTTTGGCTTTCCCGTCTTTAATATGGTGACGTGTAATGCAATATCAACTAGCAGTTAGTGTAAGTTAGTGTATAGGTTATTTAGTAATAACACTTAAGCGGTGCCCACTAAGGTGAGAATCACAAACACCGCAGTCACCCCTCCTAGAAATAGAAGGAGTGCATCTTTAAACTTATCTAAATAATAATATTGTATTACAAACAAAAACGTCGAGAGTGCCGTAAAAAAAGGTTTATATAATTGACATAGCCCAACTATGCTTCAGGATACAAGACACTGACGCTATGGTGTCGCGCCACAATGGTTTACAACCTCGACAATTCAATTGATGTTGTGTTGGTTGTGATGTTTGTTGCCTAACTTGGCGTGACGCACTAGCGTGTGTCTAGATATTCAAACGTACAATTCAGAAAATAGCATTTGTTTAAGTGGTGTTCTGCTTTACGAATTACAATTATTTTTAAACACAAGAGCACTTAAACATATGCAATTTTTTGAATTGTACGTTTGGTTATTATTGATCAATATGAATTATTATTCACTTAAATCGTTCCTCTCGGTTTCAAACAAATTTCAGGTGTTTTAAGTTGTTCCATGATGTTTTGCTTTCATTATTCTTCTGCTGACATTTTGTAAATGTCATTACAAATTTATAAATGTCAAAAGTATAATTGCACCCAAATGTTAGATAATGTCCTTCCGGATATCGTTTAGAAAGTCGCAGACCGTCTGTTGAAACTTCAAGAAACACTACGTCTTTGGAACTCGTCACTTCCGAACAAAGTATGTTGCTATTCGTTCAGCCTCAAACAAATCTTTCTTAGTGGTTGTTAAAAGCTACTTGCAAGTTGATGGATATGTTAAAACGGATAGAGATGATGCCTCACTTGCAGCACGTAAAAAAGTGTTCTTCCTAAAGGTTGTGGGATTTGTTGGTACGTGCGATTGCTCCGGCTGTGCCAACGACACGGTTAAGGTACTCGCATACAAATGTGTCGTGGGGCTAGTCTAAGGGGTGCCGGAATGCCAAATCAACCCTAACTGATCGAACAAGGCTATATAGTCGTGGTTCAGTTTTGGTGATGTTTTAAATATAAGCGATAGTATGCTCAGGATCGCCTGACGTTCAAGGGCGACACTAAACTTAGCTTAAGGCCCTAAATGTAATATCAACGGACTAGGCTTACCCCAGCAAAAATTGATCATGGTCAGCCATGGTTAAACACGGGTAGTCAGTTCATGGGTAAACATGGTTAAACCATAGGTGGTCCCAATTTACAGTTGGTTAAACCTCGTTCAAAACCATGGTCACTAGTTACCATGGTAACAGGACACTTTCACCATGTTTCAATCTTTGGATAACAATGTTTGGTCCAAATTTACCATTGGTTTAACAATGGCAAACCATGATCATAAACAGTGGTTTAACCTTGGAACATTTTTGCTGGGGTTACTTGGGAAAAGCTGGATAAAATTAGTTTTGGGTTATTTCATGTTTTGGACTGTTTTGAACTGTTTTGAATTTCCGCCATTTACTTTCTTTTATGCATTAGTAATAGGTCCACTTCTCTGTTAAATAAGATTTTATTCATTTCTATGATTACACAAACAAAGTAAAAGTTATGATAATTTAGCATTTCTGAATACTTTGAATATTTGTTGTATTTTTGGTCGATTTTTAATCATCTCATGGTATCCTTGCATAAGCATTTCCCAATTTCCCCAGATATTTTTGTCGGATTTTTTTTTTCCTGAGAAGCTCTCCAAATCACACACATAAGATTGGGTTAGCCAGCTCTACACTGTACTGCTTCTCCAAGGAAGAGCTCGCGATCCCTGAAAATTAGAACTGAAAACTGAATATTTCACAAATCGGACCAGTCCGTTAAGTTTTTTTTTTTAATCAATCCCTTCGACTTTGCTTCACGTCTATACAAAGATTTTACGTACTGGTTTAATGTTAAAACTGACGGGTTATATTTCGGCGTCGGGAGGAAATGGCTTCTGCAGTATAGGGCAGTAACACGACGTTGTATTATTGTATATAACTCTATGGTGGAGCCAGTTACTGGGTTAGCTGCAAGGTGCACTGCTGGGGGAAAAGAAGAGCGTCTTACTGAAGCCAATGCTATTAGACTGCATTTCTTAGCCCTAAAACGCGCGATTTTTGTCGATTTGTTGGCAGTTGCTGACACTTTTAAGCAAGTGGAATCTTTATTTTCCAATTACAACCTAAGCAGCATAAGGGTACTGGAGAAATCAACGGTTTTTAAGCCTAAGAAATCCACTCTCAAAGCACTGGCTTGACTAGAAGTGCCGTTGTTTACCCACTATTTCAATCTAGTGCCCCTTGCAAGTATCGCTCTTGTAGCAATATGACGTCACTTGACACTGCTCTATATATTTTTCCTTACCTTTTTGTTCCCCAGCACTTTGTGTGTTACGCCGGAACCAAAGCGTTACATCCTAATTTGGCGTGTCATTACTCACACTCATTTCCTTGGGCTGTGAGACCCTTTGTGGCGTATAGCAGTTCCCTTTTCTGTACTGATATATAGAGCAGCGTCATGTGACGTCATATTGGCTACAAGGGAGATAGCTGCAAGGGGCACTAGATTAAAATGGAGGGTTAAACAACGGCACTTCCAGTCAAGGCAGTGCTTTGAGAGCGGATTTCATATGCTTAAAAAACCGTTGTTTTCTCCAATCCCTTATGCTGCTAGGTTGTAATTGGAAAATAAATATTCCACTTGCTTAAAAATGTCTGCAACTGCCAACAAATCGACAAAAATCGTGCATTATAGGCTTAAGAAAACCACCTTAACAGCATTGTCTTCAGTAACAAGCCCTTCTTTTCCCCCTCCAGTGACCCTTGCAGCTATCCCAGTTACTGGCTCCAGCATAGAGTTATATACAATAATACAACGTTGTATCACTGCCCTATAGCCCCCCCCCCGTCCCCTCCCCCCACCCCCTTGAGTCTTGGAAGGAAGTTTGCACGTAAATGGTATTGTAGTTTCAACACTCCTTATTCCTTGTTGTATTTTCTCTTCTTCTCCTCCACCGCTACCCCGTTTAGGCTGTGCCTATACACACAATAGAAAAATGTAATGTATTTTTACCCGGGTCGCGCCGCGTTTTTTCCCGTTGTGAGTATCACCGTACTGAATCAAAGTAAGAACAATTAGACGTTTGATTAGATTTGCACAATGACCATTTGTGTGCAAGAATGTAGACTTAAGTTTGGACTTTGCATAACATTCGATGGTCATAATCTCAGTGAGAAATTAGCCGATGCGACAGATTTGAAGGGTCGTCATAGTTTGGTCTCATCAGAATCATAAATTTGTGATTCTACGTTTTTCTTCCCCCATGTCTCCAATGTTCACGGTCTATACAATAAAGATGGGATTCCTCGACGCCAGGTTGAGTTCTTTCTTCATCTCTCCAATAATTAGATTATTACGGTCATGACAAACACGGCCTCACCCCTTAAATCGAATACGTGCCTGGGAGTTCAACTACTATAGCTAATAACCATTTTTCGAGATGTTACACGCTAAGTTGAATGCACGGTTTGAAACACAGGTTAGGTATTGTAGCTCAGGTGTCTGTACATGTTCGACCGGATTAGGTTTCTTCAAATTGTTGCACACAGTGGCTAGCAAACGCCGATTTTCGTTTGCGTCGCTCACTCAATCAGCACACTCAAATATCAGCGCGTCATGTGATCTAAATCTTCTCGCCCCCCCC
>JAHWFP010006057.1:0-22222 GCA_023313725.1 Lithobius niger
AGCGCGGACCTGTAGGAGAGCGACGGAGGGGGTGAGTGGGGAAGAGGTGGACGCTTGGAGGAGGAGAGACAGACCAAAATCGGCCGCGCTGTCATTACCGGAAGTCGGCCATGACAGCGCGGACGACCGGGGTAGCTTGAGCGCTCTGACTGGCTGATGGAATTGAAGCAGTGTTTTGGTTGGATGGATTAGAATTGACAAAGGGAATTGCCGACTTGGAACTTAGAGGCCTGGCTTTGAATGTGCAAGTGAGTTTTCAACTCATAACAACGTGATTTTTAGGCCTATTAAAATAAACTACGACGTTAGGCATCGCAACTATTGAAGGAGGGGGGGGGGAACGAAGTGTTTTGCACAGAATAAACATTTGACTTTGGGAAACGGATTGCTATATACAAGGCATGTTTTTACGAAGGAAAGCTAGTTTGTTTACGTTTTTAGAGGTTCGCTACAGTCGGAGTTTGGATGGAGATGCTATAAAAAATAAACATAAAATCATACACTGGGTCCATAGAAATAGACAAACATAAACATTGGAGCTCCGGTAGGGTTCATGGCAAGAAGTTAAATTTACCAAAATGCATTAAGTGCACAAATCAAAAGATTAAATGTTCCAGCTAGTTTTTAAAGGGCTAAGTGCAGTTTAGGTTAGATTTTAAACTGGTTTGAACATCGGACATTTTTCATAAATAAGCAAAGTCGTCACCTGTTACAAATAAAAAATATCGTGTGTTGACAACATCTAAAACACAACTAAGCTGAAAAGTGTTTCGGCTGTATGCCTAAGAAAATATACATTATTTACATTTTAATGTGAAATCGCCATACAGACGATTGTTCTTCTGGTGTGGAAGAATACTGCCCTCAGGTTTTTTCTTCGATGGTGTTGAGGTGTCCTCACCACGAGCGTCTGATACGAGACCGTGTTTACATTTTGATGCCACTCAATAGGAATAATGGATGCATCTGCCCCGGAATCACGTTCCATTTCTAACTTGACACCATTTAGACAGACTGGCATTTTCCATTTATGGATTTTCATAGAATTAACTACTACTATTATCTTATTGGTTTGTAGGGTAATTGAAATCTGGTCCGCAGCCTGACTCAGTCCCAGAGTATTATTTTTCAGTACAAGATAGTCATCTGAATCGGTATCAGACCCGGAACCAGACTCTGAATTTTCGGCTTCAACATCCTGGTCTTCTTTACTATCGCTTTCGAGTTTGTTGACGCGTTTTTTATAGCAATACTTTTGTTTTGTGTTCGGCCTAGCCTTAAAATTGTGCTAGAACTTGCTTTAGGGTGGTCCAGTGATTTTGAAGTTCTGTTCGAATGGCTAGCTTTTCGGCACACGGCTTTTAAATGGCCGACAGTGTGGCATCGGCCACATGTATAGTCGCGATATTTACAACGTGTTTTCACGTGGCCATAGTTGCCGCAACAATAGCAAATGAAATCCTTAGTGGATTTAGGCCTATTTGGTGTTTTGCTCGATTTTTTAGCTATGTAATTAACAGCTCTAGAATGGCTTCTCAAAACGCTTTGGTCTGTTTCAGCAGATTCTAAGGATAAAGCTAAGGATGTTGTAGCCTTTAAATCCAGAGTCTGCTTCAACAACTCGCGTTGAATGACTTCAGATTGGATCCCCCCAATTAGGCGATCCCTAATCATTTCGCTGTTAATATCTTTAATTTTAGCGAAGTCACAATACTTCGCCATTAGCTTTAATGCAGCTAAATATTCCCCGATACTCTCATCTGATTTCTGCGATCTTCTAAAGAATTTAACAAGCTCAGATACCACGGAGGGTACTGGCTCAATGTCGTCTAAAACCTTTTTAACGAGCTCATCAAATGTTAATGAGTTGGGCAAATCAGGCGAGAGGATATTCAGAATTCTATCAAACATTTTCTGGCCTACAGATGCCATTAGAAAATTAACTTGCTTGGTTGCTGGTATTTCTTTAGCTAAAACATAGAACGAATTTGGTTGGAGTATTTTTCCCATGTGTCGGACTCGCAATCGAATTCCGAAAATAAACCATCGGTTTTAGACGAACCCATGTTGACGTCGTCTTCACTATCACTAGATTCAAAATTTAAATTTAAATTAGAACTAGTTTCATTAACGCTTGCGTTCACTACTGAATTATTTTCAGTTTCACTGCTTATTTTAGCAGTTACAGGGGGTTTGCTACCGACACCTGTCTTTGGCATTAGCCTAACAATATTAAATTTAATTAATTTAATTACAATCCTGTTTAACATGCAAGGATTAAACTGGAGCACTCAATACTACCAGTCACTTATTTCAACACAGAAATAAAAATCAAGCTTGACTGTAACCTACCTAATTGATTGTATAAATTAACTGCCTACAAGTTAAATTTAAAGGGACTAGGCTTAGAAAAAATATGTTTTACGTTCACCATATTGCAACGTTTTACAAAACAACACTTCTGGCCTAAGCCTCAGCATAGACTAAATTTCACTAAGTTTGAGCATAAACCGACGGTGTTAAATTTTACACCCGCACACACTAGCCCGAATATGGGCGATGGCACAATCAAATTTACATGGGTTAATTTAACAGCGCATTTTTCGAACCTTCAGGTTTATAGTACTGCCTGTGCGGACACGCCAGTGCGTCGCTCTAGAACACTGCAAAGGTAAAATTAACCATAGTAAATCAAATTACCCACTTCGGTTCTAGTTGTTAAGGTACTAAATTTAACTATTAACATTTTCGTACCACGCAGCACTACCACGACAAAATAACACTGTTTGAAAAAGTTTAAACTCTGATAGGAATTCAGGGCACTAATTTTCATTGCCAAAATGAAAAAAATGTGCAACTTACCACAAATATGGAGCAAAGATGTGGTTGAAGACCTATCAGTTTAAGCTTAAGTTTTTAAAGATTACCAAAGGTACCGGACTCGTCGCCAACTGTGATGTCCTAGGCCTGGACACACCTAAGCCCAGCGTAGGCACCAATGGTAATAACTCGCACGGACTACCAGAGTGTAGGCTACAGCTGATAAGACAGTGAACTTCCTGTTTACTTCTCTTTAAATACAATTGTAACAGGAAGTCATGTGATGCAACTAAATACTATATACAATAATGGAATAGCCTATTAGTAGTGAAAGGGTTATGTAGGTAGGGTTAACATACAGACATGAAATTGATGGCTGCCATTGTGGAGCACACAAGTGACGACTCCACATCGTGCACCACAGCTGAAGTGCAGCTGAAGCACTGTTCTGACTTGTGTTGGAAGAAGTGGACTTGGCTTCAGGAAATCGGTACCATGAGGGCAGGTGATCGTCTATTGCTTTCCGAAGTACGTCAATCGATTTCGGTTTAACGCAATCAATGTTGTCACGAGTAGCAGGGAGCATGTTCGCGATGATTGCCTCTGCTTGCACATCAGGAGTGGGCGGAGCACGCATTTTGTTGTAGCGCTTAGCCGCTGCAGTCACGAACTCATGAGGTGTCTGGTCCTCGCGCTGCTTCATCTTCGCTACCTCAATGAGTAGCTCACCGTCTGGGCGAGGTCTCACAAAGGTCTTCTTGAAGTCGCGTTTGACTTCGGCCCACAAGAAGCTGGTATGGGAATTGGTCGTCCACCAGTCGCTTAACTTCCCTGTCAAGACCATAAGCATCAGGTTTTCTAGTGTGTCGCCACTCGCCTGACGTTCCGTGACATGGACGTCCATACTGTCTAACCATTCGTGGGGTTTCACGTCTGGCGTCAACGTCGGTGGTTGCAGGTGCACAAGAGTGAGTGCACTCTTCACATTCTCGGTGAGGATGGTAACGGCCGACGAAAAGTCTGAAGGCAGAGCTGGGACTGTCGACAATGTTTGGGTAGGCGCAAAATTTGCGGCTGACGCAGGTGGTGAAGATGTTCGTAGCACTCCTGAGCAGCTGATTTTCAGGAGATGGAGGCGGGGGGTGAAGGAGATAAGGTAAAATGGCGAGATTCGCAGACAAAGCTGTTGAGTCGGCTGCAGTTTGCAAAGAGGACTGGTCGTCAGCTAGAGGAGCGACTTGTTGCTGGGTTGGTTGGGAATGTGGACTGCAGCCGGATGCCACAGTGCTGAACTCTGGCCACGGATAAACTCAGGTCGACTCATTACCTCTGGTTCCACATGGTTTAATCTGGTTGAACAACATTACAATCACTGCAATGATTTGGTGTTGGCGGACGGGAGATTGTCGTCTGCAATGCGTCCTCCTTCTGCCCCGAAGACAAGTGACGGAGCTCGCTGTCTGGGGACAACGGTCCCAGAGAGGAGGACGCCTTGGGAGGGAGCGCTGCCTCGCGACACATGGTTTTTGGACCAGACTTGCGGAGTGGTAGACGCGGGGTGGGTAAGGGTGATTTCTGCGATAGGCTCCAGCAGTCGTGTCAGGAGATGGCCTTTAAACTACCCTGTGTCTTGAGGCTTGGGGAGATGCCAGTGTCCCCTTGGCTTGTTCCAAGTCGCATTTTCATTTTCGCTCTGGCGTCCCTCCCGAAGAGTTCCACTCTCCCAGCAAGGTACTAGCAGGAGTTCCGGTGGCCGTGTTCTCAGTACGCCGGATATCAGCGGCTGTTCACTGATGGGTCGAAGTCAGACGTTGGCGTGGCGTGTGCTTGTGTGTGTAAGGGAGTTACTGTTGCCCATCGCCTTCCATCAGGCTATTCTGTGTTTTCTGCAGAGCTTTTGGCTCTGTTTGGTGGTGGAATGGATCCTTGACCTTCAGGGCACATGGTGCTTCAATGGTGCTTCAGTGGTGCCATGAGAATATCATCTTTAGTGGTGCCATGAGAATATGCATTACCTTCTTCCCACCCTCCACCCCTCTCTTCGCCATCTAGGCACAATTGACGTAGAAAAGATGAGGCAGATCGCTCCGCTCAGGCTTTTATGTGAAGGCGACTGCGCAGGTACGTGCGCAGAGGGTAGAGAGTCGGAGAGAAATCTTCGATCGTTCTCAATTGAAACAGCATTATGAGAAGGAGAATGCTAAAATTAGGTAATGTATTTTTTCATGAAAGCAATAGAAACCAAAATCAACCAGGTAACAACTGGTATTTTGGAGTTAATCTCTTTTATACATGTAAATTCTTTCTTTTAAGCAAAGGAATTTTAAATTAAATATTCAAATTCTTTTCTTTGTCAATGACGCTACATGTTGGCTGCTTTTAACCTAGTCTCATTGCAGCATTATACATGCGGTAGTCGAAACAGCATCTTCCGACAGGTAAATAAATTAACACATCTTGTCTTGTAGAGTTTTTGATTACAAAATATGAGGTTGTTGGCTGAAGTGTCAAAAGACTCCACCGGAGTTAGGTGCAATTTTGCCAGAAGGCATGACATTGCGGGAGAATTAATTCTGCCTACTGACAGGACACGACTGTCAATCTGAGGCAGGCAGATAGGTGTAATGCCGGTGCGCTGAAAAAACGATTGGAGAGGATACCTGGCCTCCAACAATAAAAAAAAATCGGGGTGGATTTTTTTATCTGAGCGCCCAAAACCTCGATTTTCAAACCTCGGCCATTTTTTAAATAATGGACAGAAATGGCCCAACTCTTCAACCCTTAATAGCCTACAACAATATCTACCTCTTGAGGAAAGCCAAATTTGAAATTTCCATCTAGAAGTTTCAAAATCAACATTTGAAAATCTCACGAAACCTACCGCAGTGCTCATCATTTCCGGCTGCCATTATTGTAACTCGATGTACATTTTGTATTATATTTTCGTTATTTCTTTTGGGCAAAAAACCCACATATACTAGCTTAGTTGTGCATTAGGAGGGGCTTCCTTCATTGGTACTTAACCTTTTACATGTGGATACAGACATTTTTAAGTGTGATATTTTTTATTATGTTTGTTGGCCGCAAATCTTATGAAAAATTTCCACTAAGATCAAAAACTGTCCCTTAACTTCAAAGTTAAAACTTCCAACTTAATTAATGCAATATAGCATTCGCTAAGCTAGTCTATTCAATCTTTTTATATATTCTTTTGCCCCCAGAAACGCTACCATTAGTCCGAAATAATTCGACATCGGCATTCTCACGGACACAAATTTTTGGGTATATATTTTTGCTTTAAATATCCGAAAAACTCAGACTGTGACCATCCGAATGTTGCCACTAGCTTTTCCTTCAATTAAATCCGAATTATCTTGTAAAGATCTGTTCCCAAAGAATCCAAAAGTCAAACTGTGCATTCAAACTGTATTTTCTCCCCCCCCCCCTCCCTCTCAACCTAGTTGTGGTGTGTAACACTGCAGTTTTCAGTTAAAGCTTGTAAAATTTAATAGTAATGATTTATGCATTACCCAAACCAAAGTACTAAGCTTTAACAAGAGCCATTTCACAAAGCATTCGTGTAAATAATCAATATTTTAATGTAAAGGCCTTTCCCAAAGTTCACATAAGTTAACCCTTTCCTTCACATGTACGCTTTTCTACGCATCTCCATGATTCACAAACATGCGCATTTTTACGCATTTTTGTGTCTCACACTTCAAATTACTGAGATATAATTATTAAAGAGTTACATTTTTTAAGCCACGGTATTGAAGACGCCTGGATATTTTATAATCAAAAATAAAAACTGCGAGCAGTAGAAAATTTGCAGCTAATTTTCTACTGTGGTGCACAATTGTGTAGAAACTGGCAATTTTCACGAGGAAATGGGGATGAGAGTTGTTGTAAATGCCCGTGAAGTAAAGGGTTAAACAAAACTTGGCCTGTTTTTCCATGCCTCAGTCACTCCAAGCGGCTCTGCACCAAAACCCTTTGCCAAACCGACTTCTCCTCCCACTTTCCATTGTTCTTGCCCTCAGCCAATCAGACCCCCGCAGCTCTCCTCAGTGTCCGCGCTTTGGTCGCGAGAATCCGCAGCTTCAGCTTAAAAACCCCCCTCAACCCTCCCTCCTGAGTACAGTTCACAGATCTCAACGCTAGAAGGGTCACATCAGTCGGGAGTGGAGACGTCATGTCCGTGGATGCCATGCCGGGCAAAATGGTAGTGGTTCGTATGTTTATAGTAGCTTATGAAAGTTTAATTTAGGACCCCCCAAGTCTAAATTCATAGTTTAAAGGTTTAAACATAACTTCTAGCCTGGAGAAAATTATGGGAGGTGACGCCATTATCCGCATTTTTGGTCCCCCACCCCCATAACGTCAGAGTGGTTCTCTTACTAAAAACCAAAACTCTTTCTTGTTTATTTTAAATTCAACTTTAATCCAAACAACTGGACGGTTTGATCTTTGTGTAAGACTCAAGGGAAAAATAACTTCATTCATACTTTATAATCAAGTCGAGGCTTTTATAATTTGAAGAGTTGTCTTAGCAACAGAAACTCGGAGAGGTTGATCTTTTGTTTAAAGCACTTAAAAACGTAACTGTGAAACGATTGATCTTCATGCGTGATTGAAACGTACTGTTTGATAGATTGTAACCAGCGGACACTGTTCAGTCTGGCGGGTGACTCAGGAGTGCACTCAGTATTTTACTTTTCCTAATCTGAAAATTTGAGTTTTATTCAAAACAACCGTTGTCGTTTTGACTGATCTTGTGAATTACTAAAATGTAAATTCAAACTTATTGCTTTTCCCACGTTGTCAAACGCTGTTCTAGTGAACGTAGTTGTAAAGTGTTCTTTTCATTCTCTGTTGTTAAAATAAAACCAGAAGTTTTAAACTTCAGTTCGTTTGCTAGTGATTAATTGTTTGAGTATAAAAATAAATATGTAGCCCATTTTAGCTTTTATCCTCCGTTAAACAGTTAACTTAATTCCACCGTTGGTGGCAGTGATTACCAGTAGTGTTAAGGTTAGGCTCCTTTAATTAGGACACTGACGCTTTATTCCCCATGCTGGGACAGTAGCCCAAACTGTGCTTATGCCGTAAAAGTCGATATAAACACCGTAGAACCTTAAACTGAAACTCCGTGTCAACCAAGGAAACCGGGGGCGTTACAAGCACCTCAGCTGTCATAGCGTCCGCCATTACATAGAGCCTAAAACGATCGATATGATAAAATTGGGTGTTAGTTTCTAAGGATACGGACACGACCGGGCTGCATCCTTGGAAACTGAGCTGAACTGTCGCAACTGGAAAGAGAATCGAAATTGCGACATTAGCTCTTAGATGCACAACCGCATTCAGTGCGCATAACACCAAAATAATTGACAACCACTGTGTGTTTGTTGATTAGGTTCCTTCCACAAAGTTTTTCGACCACGTAAGGTCAATTGAAAACAGTGGTAAATAAATGACACTTCTCCACCGGGTAAGTACCTCTTGTGTAATCATAGAAGCGGCAAAAAAATAAAGAGCACTGACCAGAAATCATTCCTCCAGATCGTCAACGCTTCGCCGCATTCCAGCTAACAATCCTCGGCGCTCTCTCCATTACACTCTCGGCTTGGGCATGATTCTACCGCGCATCGCCACTTTGCCAAGGCTCCTGTTTGCCGCATTTCCTTCATGCATATTGCCCCGTTTTGGATTGGAACGTTTCCATTTTGCTTGTTACGACATTGTACATCGTGCTGTCATTCGTTCTCATGACGACGACCACAGGTTCAAATAAAATGAAGGTATTAAAGGGAATAAAGTTTGAATTAAGTAAGAAATGAACAGCAAGGTTTGAGATCCCAACAAAATATTGAACAGACAATGTTGACAGTCTCAGTCTCTAGCCAAATGGACATGATTGGGCTGGAGCCTCAGAGACAGGGCAAATCGCTCTGTGACGGCGGCCATTTCTCTGCGGTGCTTGCAGGTGATGTTATTGGTATGCGGTTGCAGACTCAACACAATTTATTTTCGGACTTAAGTTTTGGCGTGACGACTTTACGTTTAAATCGAGCATAGCTGATTACAATCGGGTTAAGATTCAATAATCCCTTGCCTAGGATTTGAGTAAATTAAAGTTAACTATTTAGCGCTGCCACCAGAAAGGATATGTAAGGGTTTTAATTGACGTAATTAGTCTTTTTGATTGCCTTCGAAAATCTACTTTACCTGTTTTTCTTATGCACTCTCATGGTTCTCACTGCGCTTATTCCAGAGAAAGAAAGTTGGCTTCCCCGCCAGTCCCGTACTTGTTCCACTGCGCATGCGCGGACGCAGTCTTCCTTATATAAGCGCTGGCGCCGGGCCATTCTTTATCTCTTTTTCTCTACAACGCCACGCGAATGCATCTGCGCTTCCAGCTCTTCGTCCCATCCGCTCCTCGTTGCTGTTCCCTCTCCGTTCCTTGGGCCTCTTCATGTCCTCGGGTGTTTAGGGAGAAATCTTGGTTCCGATTTCGGACGGCTAATGCATCGTTCCCATTGAACTGGACGTGGCTTGCTTCCACTGCGTCCGTTTGGCTACGATCTGCTCGACAACGATCTGCCGGACGGCAGTCCAGTTGGCATTAATCCACAGGACGACGGTCCGCTTAGCATCCGTCTGCCTGTCGGTCTGCCATCCACCATCCACCCGTCCGCGGTCCACCTTACGGCCCGCTTGGCATTTGTCGGCCAGACGGCAGTCCGATTAGCATCCATCCGCAGGGCGGCGGTCCGCTTGGCATCCGTCCACCTGTCGGTCCGCCACCCGCCGTCCGCCATCGGTCCGTTCACCGTCCGCCTCACGGTCCTCTTGGCAGCGTTCCGTTGCCAATAGGACCACCTAGCAACGGTTCACTCGCCATCAATCAGCTTAACAGCGATCTGCTTCCTTCGCTTTGTTTGGCATCAGTCCTCTACATCGATTCCCCTCCCCTCCTCGGCCTCGTTTTTGTCACGAGTGAAACAAAAAAAAAGGTGGGAGGGGGGAGTGGCACTTGCTTCCGTTTAGTAATATAGCATCAGGTTCCTTGCACCCCTCGCTCCGCTTCCTTCCCCTCCGTCCGTGGGGTAGAAAGGGGATGCTTGCCACACGTTTAGGTACTATACTGACATCCCGTTCCTGTCTCCACCGTTCCGTCTCGGTTCCCTTTCGTCTGATGAAAGATGGGTAACCGAACAAGTTTGGGTTGCAGCTGTCCCTCAAGCTGCGTTTTTGCTGCACATCTGTTCAGACTAGGGACCGTCCCGAGTCGCCACCCACTGCACAGGTTCCTGCGCAATCTCCATTCTTTAAAAATCGAATCACAACAGCCCCTTTTTCAAGCTGGGGTTCAGACGCGTTCCTTTCGGGACGGATCCCCGATCCCGTATCCTTCCCCGTCCTCCCGTTCCACCTCCGTTGCCGTGAGGTGTGAGGAACGAGGGGGGGGGGGGAACCACATCCTCCCACACGGACACATGGAGTACTAGCCACCTGCATCCTCTTACCAGTGCTGTTGCCACTCACATTAGTTCATTAAGAACTAACCACAATGGTCTATACCTTTATACCTCGGGTCCGTACCAGCGCCATGCCTAATGCGCAAGCTCCTGCGCAGCCTCCGTTGTGAGGATGACCATGGACGGCACATTTCACCTGGCCTTTTTCTCGTTACCATCCGCATAATGCTTGCCTTCAATTCACACCAGTCACCTGCTTCTCACCAGTCGCTTTCCTATTGCACACACTCAGCGCAGCCTCCATCATATACAACTACACACGACACGACACGACTTGCCTCATCCTTCTTCATTGCCATCATTCCCCACGGTTCCTGCTTACACGTTCGCGGCACACTCGTCTCCGCTTCCGGTCGATCCTCCGCTCCCCGATTCCCCTTGGCAGGGGACCACCCAGGAAACCACTGGACGGCTCGGTGTCCTTCGTGTCACCGATCCTCTTGATGCTGTCCTCATCCTTCTACAGCAGCAAGTATAGCATGCTGCGGATCAGTGTCCCCTTCACAGAGACTTTCCTGTCCACATCACACCATCACATTGCCGATCTCCAAGCGAGCTAGCGGACCGTTTTCCAGCCTCCAAGTTGCTGAACTTATGAATTCTTCTCTTCACAAACCCCTAACGTCGTCACGGTTCCCGGTCCGCCACGATTCCCGGTCCGCCACGGTTCCCGATTCGTTGCTTGGCCCCTCGCATCCTATAAAAATTGAGTATGCTCTTCGTTCCAACACGAAAAACAACTCGTTCCCCCTTTGGGCCTTCAACTTAGTCCTCTCAGCATTTTCTCTGTGTGGCAGTAGATCATTTCTCCTAGGGCGTTCACGTTGTGACCACCTTGAGCTTTCCCTCTATCACGATCCGGTTCCTCGGTCCTAGGACCGATCCGGCCACTTACGACGTCCCTGTATTCCTTTTATAGGAATGCGGTTGTCTGCACCATTTCTGCATCCCTGCGATGGACAGTGTAGTAACTGTTCCTCCTTTCCTCGGATCAGGACAACGACGGACGGGTTTCTGCGGTTCCACACACTCGGATTACCTTGCCATCCCAATTGATGAACCGCCGCTCGGGCCGTTCCTCCGTCACCCATTCCCAGCCAGTGCGTCAACCTCTTCAACCACCTTCAGCTATGTTCCCGGCTCTTATGGCCGCTTTTTCCCCAAAAATCCTCTAGAGGTTCATTCCAGCACAGACACTCCGCCCCCGGACGCGTTCCTCGCATCTCTCAAGCGACCTCATTCCCGACCTCTCCGGTCCTGTTAGAAGCTTCGCTCCCGGTTACCGCTACCTTGACTCTAGGAGCAGGCGGATAACGGACCACTCCATCCATTCTCCACACTGGATTCGTCTGTTCCCACGAACGCTGCGCCGCCGTTTCGGCCTATCACCTCTTCACCGTTCCTCAGCGATCCTCCAGCTGGTCCTTCGGGTCGACCGGTGGCAGCCTCGCTCCCGGCTCATCCACGTCCACATCTTGCTGCTGACCCGGACACTGCCAGTCCTCTGCTTTCAACTACTCGCCTTGTTACTTCTCCACATGTACCGAGCCGCCGCTCTGGCCGCTCCCTAGTAAGACTGTTCCTTCATCACATCCATCATTTTAATTAACACTGAACACGGACCGAATCACTGCCGATTCGCTGAAATATAGTCCACGGGACGACGACTCGCTTTACAACGATCCGCTTACCGTCCTTTCCCTAATGCTACACGCCGCTTGGCGACAATCTGGCTAACACCAGTCCGCGTGACAACGCATCAACAATCCAACCTTCCGTTCCGTGCCGCCCCAGCCAAGGGTTGGGACGCGTTCCTTTCAAGACAGGTTCCCCATCCTCTGTCCACCCTCGGTCCTTTTTCTCAACCTCAGCTGCCACGAGGTATGGGGGGGGGGGGGGGGAAGGGAGGATATAGCCTCCCATACAGGCACGTGGAATTTATATAAACTAAAAAAAAAAGAACCTTCCTGTCTTCATCGGCCACTGCACTTCCTCTCGGTTCCACGGTGGAACCATTGCCCATTCCCCATCCGCCGGGCTCCAACCGTTTGCCCGTTCCGTTTCCATCTGACCACCTGCACATTGACCTGGGTCTTTCACGGTCCATATTCCTCTGTCCTCCTGCTTCCCGACAAGACTTCGTTCATCCGTTCATCTGTCGTTCCTACAATGAGGGGCAGTGAACACTACAAGGTTCTTCAGTCCGCTTCCCGGTTCCTCACCTTCTCCTATGTTCCTCTGCTATCACCGCCACGTTGCTATTCTGTACACAGTATCACCGTTGCTGTGCAGGAAAGGTATGATCCTGCCCATCCCTGGGGGTTTCTCCTCCCTTGCAACGGCCACGACTGGTGCCCCCCGGTTCTCCGTTCCTTGCGGTTTAATCCTCCCATCATAGACCTCACCGGTTTTAACTATGTGTCTTCAACGCTTCGATGCCTCTTCCACGATCCTCGAGGCTGCTCCCGGCCGCCGCTCTTCCTACACATCACTTCCAGTATGTGGATTGCCCATGGGCTGCCTAATGCGCCTGGTCACAGTATGCTTCTCTTACCGGCTTGTCCCCGTCCAATACGGGCCATGGTTTCCTTCCATCTGTCTTCAGTTTAAACTGACGATCCGCCTTGTCTTCCAGTCTACGCCTGGTTAAGATACGTTTTTGTCGCCCTCTTCGGTTTCGCATTTTTAAACCTTTCCTGTAACTTTGTTACTCCGATATTCTCTAAGGGTCTCAGTCACGTATTAGTGGCTGTTTCTCCTTTGCAGTGGAACCTGTTTGCATGCGCTGCACCATAAGCCGCTTCGCTCCTAACATCCGACTCGGTCCACGCCTTTGCATGTCCGCACTTAT
Source organism: Lithobius niger (assembly GCA_023313725.1). Lineage (NCBI taxonomy): Eukaryota > Metazoa > Arthropoda > Chilopoda > Lithobiomorpha > Lithobiidae > Lithobius > Lithobius niger. The sequence goes on from JAHWFP010006057.1 coordinate 13,213, forward strand.
ACCTACATATCCCACGACGGGAACGCATCCCACGTTGGGCGTTTCTCCATCGATCTGGAATCGTCTTCCACGCGTTCGGTTGCTTTCAGGTTCGTTGAGTCAGTTGACTTCAGGGTAGCCAGTCCGTACTCAGGGCGACCGTCACCAAGGACCCACCTCCGGTGACGAAGTCTGTTGAGTGCATAAGAAAAACAGGTAATATAGATTTTCTAAGGCAATCAAAATCAATATCTTACCAGCTAACCTGGTTAAAGATAGTTTCTTTTGCCCAACCGAAGATGTACATTACCTGTTTTTCGACAAAACAGCCCGCCCTTCCTCCCCTCTTGAGTTACCTTGGTGACAATTGGGAGGTTTATCAAAGAGATGAAGGATGGTCCGGCGCCAGCGCTTATATAAGGAGGACTGCGTCCGCGCATGCGCAGTGGGACAAGTACGGGACTGGCAGGGAAGCCAACATTCTTTCTCTGGAATAAGCGCAGTGAGAACCATGAGAGTGCATAAGAAAAACAGGTAATTTATATTTTCGGTTGGGCAACAAAAACTATCTTTAACCGGATTAGCTGGTAAGATATTGTTTATAACAAACAACACAGCTAATTAATTATGCACGTATTTTCATAAATATCATAAATTTATTAAATTCATGAACTAAATATTTATTCACCGACCAAATGGGTCCAGTTGAATAAACACACACAGGGACCGTTCAAAGAAGACCGGAACACCTGTATTTTCCTTGTAACTTGAACTAATATAATTAAACCATTGTTAAGCTTTAGGATGTTGGCATTATAATACAACGTTATTTACGACATGTTTAGTGAACCATATTATTTCTGGAAGGAATTCTAATTAATTTAAGATCGTCACACCTGATCGATCATTTCACTAAACGCAACAATCCATCACTCCCACGCAGGTGTGTGGGTGACAGTTAATTAAGGCGGCGAGTTGCTCAAGCGCCGATTGCTGGGAATCAGCTGATTGCTCTCCCAGCTAACAATACCGTGATTGACAAGCGTAGCGGTCCCTAATCTGAAATAAGAACCTGGAATGTCAAGTCACACAATTTCTAAAGACACCATAATAAATCTACCGATTGAGCTGCGATAACGCACACATATAAAAAGCAGACCTCAGGGGTGTAGTTATTCAGTTGCCATTTTTAAAGTCTTGACGTTACTACACTCTGCTGTAGATGGCAAAACCTAGCCGACTATCATCTTCAGGCACGTAATAAAAACTCCAAACACTACCACCTATTTACAGTCCATTAGATTCGAAATTGGTGTTAACTTGGCCTCTGATATTTACAAGGTATATACAAGGTAGGTGCGCGACACTCATGAACTGCCTCCGTTATTTTGAAGGCCGTTTTTCCACTTTTTTCTTAGACGGTCTCTGAACCAGCGTCCAAAAGGAATTGGATTGAAGGGTTAGACGGTGAGACACATAAGGGCACGAGTAAAACAACATTTGAGTGATTCCAGGAACCATAAAGATACAAACGGCATCACAGTACACCAGATGGACACCTCACACCGCATCCATTGGGAAAGAACTGAAACGTTGCTCACAGGGCCGTAGCGAGGGGGGGGGGGTGGCAAGGTCGGACTGCAACTCAGAAGGGAAGCCTAACCTCGAAAAGATTCCGAGGAGGGCGTCTACAACACTTTGACTATTTGCCTCTTTAAGGGGCATGGCCTCGGAAAACTTTGTTGCTGAATCGAGAAGAGATAGAATATATTTAAAACCACCTCGACTAGAGGGTCTGATGGGGCCAACAATGTCGATTATGAAACGATTAAAGGGCTCCCCATCCATGGGCACAAGCACCATAGGGGCAACAAACTTCTGTTCAGATTTACCGGTTTTCTGGCAGGTTAGACAAGTCAAAACAAATTGCTCAATGTCGTTAAAACATTTGGGCCAGTAAAAATTTGTAAGCACTCTTTCCTTCGTTTTGGAACGCCCTAGATGGCCAGCCCATGCATTGGCATGTGCAGTGCTTAGAACCAAATTTCTACACTCCTGGTGAAGAACTACTTGCCTGTTTATTAGTGGCCTTCCCTCAGGGCGAAAAGGTTTGCGAAAAAGTAAATCATGATCAATGAAAAACAATTTATTTCATCTTGCTGGCTTTCTGGGAGCTCAAGCATACTTCCAACATAATTTTAAAGTTGGGCGTTCACGCTGGAGTTTTAAAAACTCGGTTTTGTCAATGTTAAGTAGTTTTGTGAACTGCTCAGTTTGTGGGCCTAAGATGGCCGAGTCCAAGTTGTCTTGTTTGGGACTAACAAAACCGTCTGTTACTGCAGGTGGAGTAACCTCACTGGAGCCACTTTCTGACTCGTCGCTGTCAGTCGTGCTCTCACGGTAATTAGGGCGTAAGAGGGGAAGATGATCGTTGGCACATGCCTGTGCACGCGTGACTGCGTTCACGTAAGTGGGGAGGGAGACAAGACCTTTCTCCTCTAATACATTCTGGGAGGGAACTCCTAAAAGCATCTCGAAGTGGGGTCTGACGTGGTCAGAGACTAGAGCTTCCGTTTGAATGACTCCATAGGGAGTTTGAACATCAATTAAGGCGATAGCATGAGCTGTCGTCTTATCGCTGAGTGCATTATGACAATGCGTGTACTCGCCAGTGAATTGATTTGCTTTTACGAGTTCACCTGCAATTACATCGTGAGTGGACCTAGTGTCCCGCAAAACAAGGCACTTAGTGCCGTTGACTGACCATTCATGAATGTGTTTAGATAAAACAATTTCAGGTGGGGCATGACTGATAAAATTACAATCAGCTGCTGCTTTTTCGTCAGCTATCCATACACGGCAATCTATGCGTCTATGTACGGATTTATTGCAATAGAAACAATTGCCAAAAGTGCGTGGCTTGTCGAACTCACGGTTTGAGTTGTTGCTGTTGGCTGAGTCCCCACTAGGGGCGTCAGTTTTCACCTCAGCGGAACCAGCCGGTTTAGGCGCCCTGTTGTGGTTACAATTGTTGTTACCACGTTGGTTGTTGGAAGGTTTAGAACCTAGGGCTGTCGTAGCAGCAGTGGATGGTGCCTTGACAGGTCGAGAAGCAGCGTCACTAGAAATCTGCTTATTTCGAGTAGTGAATTCATCACATAACTGGGCCACCTCGGCCTATGTGCCTAACTTAATTTGGTCAGGAATCCACTTTCTAAGATGGGTTAGGCAAGCTTTATAAAATTGCTCCAACAGCGTGAGATTGACAAGTTTGTCATAGTCCCGGTTAACCTTAGCCGAAGCTAACCAACGAGTGAATAGAGTTTCCAACTTAAATGCGTAATCGTGATACTACATTTCTGTGTCAGAAAGCTGATCACAAACCTTAATGAGTACCTCTCCCAGGAGGGGTTGTAAACCGGTTGTCTATTGGTCCTTAGGGATCTTTTGACTAATCATAGTTCTTTCAAAAATCTTAAGAAAACTGTTAATTTCAGTTTTTGGCATCCACCTATTTACAAGACGAACTACGTCTGCAATTTTACCATGTTTTGTAACTGGATCTGGGGGAGCTGGGGGAGCGCCGGTGTAACGGCGGATGCTACGACGGGGTAGGTGCTTGTAACATCGCCGCTCGCCTGGTGTAACTTGATCTTCTTACTATTACTTTGGGGTACTTTTTTGTTTCAAATAAGCACAACAGCTACAGTCCCGGCGTAGGGAATGGAGCTACACATGTCCTAATATTGTAGGCTAACAGTAATAATAAGCGGTAACGCTGCCACCAAGGTGGGAAAATTAGGCTAGCTAAGCTAAGTTTAAGAGAATTGTCTTAATTTCTTACTTCTAGCGAACAACGAGCGAATAAACTGACGGACGTTTAAGAAAAACTCCTGGTTTTTATTTTAAACAAACATGAATAAAAATATCGCACTACAAATACATTTGGTAACTTTACACCTAGTTTAGGTTATAAAATACAGGGGGAATTTTACATTTAAATTCGACACAAGAACCAACACGAGGTTCACATAAAACAATTTCAAATAGAAAAAGAGAGTTGAGTAGGCACAAGGGGATTTCGCAAAAGAGCCCTCTAAATTACGAACAGCCTCGGCTGTCTAGTAATAGTAGACCTAAATAACAGTTATGTTTCAACCGTGAATTAACTAAGCATTAAACCTCTCAGAGTTGCTGTTGATAAGTCAACTCCTTAAATTATAAAGCCTCGGCTACATATAAAGTGGATCCGAGCGTTTAATCAAAGCAACCGTCCACGAAGATCAAACCGTCCCTGTTTACTTTAAACTGCGTTTAAAAAAACAAAATAATGAAAGCTGGTTTTTAGTAAGGGACCGTGAACCCTTAAATTACGGCCGCCAACGTCCGAAATGCCGTTGGGCTTGACGCACCATAAATTTACTTTCTAAAGCTACGAGGTTAAGTTAAGTTTAAACTATAAATTTTGAATGTAAGTCCAAAAATTAAACTTTTAAAGCTAAACTAAGTACGATACGAACCACTACCTTTGCCCGGCATGGCAACAATCGGACCGCGGCATCTCCACTCCCGACCGCCGTAGCGACCTCTAGCTTTGAGAATCCTTGAGCTGTGCTGTGCTGTGCTAACTATACTCTACTGCGTCTGGGTTTTTATGCCTTCTGCTTGGCAGGCAGGTAGAGGGTTAGCGCGGACCTGTAGGAGAGCGACGGAGGGGGTGAGTGGGGAAGAGGGGGACGCCTGGAGGAGGAGAGACAGACCAAAGTCGGCCGCGCCGCCATTACCGGAAGTCAGCCATGACAGCGCGGACGACCGGGGTAGCTTGAGCGCTCTGACTGGCTGACGGAATTGAAGCAGTGTTTTGGTTGGACGGATTTGAATTGACAAAGGGAATTGCCGACTTGGAACTTAGAGGCCTGGCTTTGAATGTGCAAGTGAGTTTTCAACTCATAACAACGTGATTTTTAGGCCTATTAAAATAAACTACGACGTTAGGCATCGCAACTATTGAAGGAAGGGGGGGGGAACGAAGTGTAATGCACAGAATAAACATTTGACTTTGGGAAACGGATTGCTATATACAAGGCATGTTTTTAACGAAGGAAAGCTAGTTTGTTTACGTTTTTAGAGGTTCGCTACGGTCGGAGTTTGGACGGAGATGCTATAAAAAATAAACATAAAATCATACACTGGGTCCATAAAAATATACAAACATAAACATGGGAGCTCCGGTAGGGTTCATGGCAAGAAGTTAAGTTTACCAAAATGCATTAAGTGCACAAATCAAAAGATTAAATGTTCCAGCTAGTTTTTAAAGGGCTAAGTGCAGTTTAGGTTAGATTTTAAACTGGTTTGAACATCGGACATTTTTCATAAATAAGCAAAGTCGTCACCTGTTACAAATAAAAAATATCGTGTGTTGACAACATCTAGAACACAACTAAGCTGAAAAGTGTTTCGGCTTTATGCCAACAGAAATATACATTATTTACATGTTTTAAAGTGGAATCGCCATATAGACGATTTTTCTTCTGGTGTGGAAGAAAGCTGCCCTCAGGTTTTTTTCTTCGATGGTGTTGAGGTGTCCTCACCACGAGTGTCTGATACGAGACCGCGTTTACACCGGTTGCTCCGTTTGGAGCAGGGTTAAGACTTAAGATAGCAGCGTTTAGCTTAGCTAGTTCTAGCTGCTTATCAAGTTTGGCTAATTCCATAGCATTTGAACGATCATTAATTTGGGCCTCTTGGTCCTTAATGGCTAGTTCGTGGGCTCGACGTCGGTCGGCCTCTTGTAAGTCTACATGACGTTTTTTCTCAGCCTCTGCTACTTCAAGGGCTCTTAATTTGAGTTCCTCTGCTTTAAGAAAAAGTTTGTTTTCTTTAGCTGCAAGTTCCTTTTTATCAAAAATAGCAGCTTCTCTCTTTTCCATAGCGCTTGCTAGTGCATCAGAGAGTTCTTCTGATTACATCGTGAGTGGACCTAGTGTCCCGCAAAACAAGGCACTTAGTGCCGTTGACTGACCATTCATGAATGTGTTTAGATAAAACAATTTGCAATTTCCAATTTACCATCTTCGAGGGCTGCTCGCAAGATTTTCTGAGACTCGGCTCGAGACTCACTAACATTAAAGCCTAAGTTTAAACGAGCCATTTTAGGTCTTTGTTTTGTTAATCACGAATGATTTCTTCGAGTTGTTCCATTTCGGACATGTTAAGTTTTAACGTTTAGCGTGGTTTCAAAATAAAGCTTTTATAAATGAAACAAAATTAAATGCAGCCGCATAATAATTTTACGTTAATTTTGAGCAGAGCGAATTAATTAAAAAACTTCTCTCCCAAATCCAGTAAGATATTACATAAAAATACACTTTCAAGGACCCCTAGCACTCTGGTATATGAATAGCTAAAATGCATAAATCCTCCTAACTACAACACTCGGCTTGGCGGCCTCTAAGCATATCCTATGCACACTTACCCTGTTTAGTACAATCGCTGTACGGTCAGTCAGTCCTTCCGGTTTCCACCGTTGTACAAGAAGTCCTGCACTGATTTTGTAGTAGAACGTCTTTGGCGGTCTATTCCACTGGGACCTTGGTGGGCACACACAAAATCCTCTGAATGGCTGCACGGGAGCACCTGATTTCTGGGCGGATGCTTCTCCTACAGCATCGGGTAGGTTTGGGACATCGCAAGTCTGGTGGACATCTCAAGTGAAGCGGCAACTGTTGCTTCCTGGCGCTGCAGTTGTTGGAGCTGCTGGGCGGTGTTTGTACTGTTTTATAACGGCAGTACGACTTCTGCTTCGTGATCGTATTTTACGGGATCACAGGCATCTACTTCATGGTCGTTTTGTTGGGACCACAGACGTCTAGTTGGAAGTGGCTTGCATCCTTCTAGGAACTTGGGTTAGTAGTATGGCAAGGGAGAAACGCTTGACGGGAACAGCATCTGTTCATCCCACCACTGCCATCAGTTGTAATGGCGGACGCTACGATGGCTGAGGTGCTTGTAATGCCCCCCCCCGGTTTCCTTGGTTGACACGGAGTTTTCAGTTTAAGGTTTTCGGTGATTATAACGACTTTTACGATATAAGCACAGCCTGGGCTACTGTCCCAGCATGGGGAATGAAGTGTTGGGGTCCTAATTAAAGGGGCCTAACCTTAACTCTACTGGTAATTCACTGCCACCAACGGTGGAATTTAACTGTTTTACGGAGGATAAAAGCTAAAATGGGCTACATATTTATTTCACACTCAAACAATTAATCAATAGCAAACGAACTGAAGTGTAAAACTCCTGGTTTTATTATAACATCAGAAAATGGGAAAAAACACTTTACATTTAAGTTTGCTAGAAAAGCTTTTGAATAAATTATTAAAAGCAACAACACTTGAATTTATAGCAAGTAATTCACGTGATCAGACAAAACGACAACTGTTGTTTTGAATAAAACTCAAATTTTCCGATTAGAGAAAGTAAATACTGAGTGCTCTCTTGACTCACCCGCAAGACTGAACAGTGTCCGCTAGTTACAATCTATCAAACAGTATGTTTCAATCACGCATGAAGATCAACCGTTGTACAGTAATGTTCCTAAGTGCTTTAGACAAACGATCAAACCTCCCAGAGCTTCTATTGCTAAGAAACTCCTAAAATTATAAAAGCCTCGACTTGATTATAAAGTACCGTTGAAGTTATTTTTCCATTGAATCTTACACAAAGATCAAACCGTCCAGTGTTTAGATTAAAGTTACATTTAAAATAAACAAGAAAGAGTTTTGGTTTTTAGTAAGAGAACCACTCTGACGTTATGGGGGTGGGGGACCAAAGATGCCTATTAATGGCGTCACCTGCCATAATTTTCTGTAGGCTAGAAGTTAAGATAAGTTTTAAACTATGAATTTAGAATAAGGGGTCCTAAATTAAACTTTCAAAAGCTAAACTAATATAACATACGAACCACTGCCATTTTGCCCGGCATGGCATCCTCGGACGTGACGTCTCCACTCCCGACTGGCGTGACCCTTCTAGCTTTAAGATCTGTGAGCTGTGCTGAGGAGGGAGGGCTGTGGGGGCTTTTTGTGCTGGAGCAGCGGATTCTCGCGACCAAAGCAAGGACGCCGAGGATAGCTGCGGGGGTCCGATTGGCTGAGGGCCAGGAGAACAATGGAAAGTGGGAGGAGAAGTCGGTTTGGCAAAGGGTTTTGGTACAGAGCCGTTTGAAGGAGTAGGGACATGTAAAGATAGGCCTAATTGAGTTTTACTCTCAAATGAACTTTGGGAAAGGCCTTTACATTAAAATATTGACTATTAATTCAGTATTTACGTGAATGCTTTGTGAAATGGCTTTTGTTAAAGCTCATAGTAGTGAGGCTTGGGCAATGAATAAATCACTACTATTAAATTTTACAAGCTTTAACGGTAAACTGCAGTGTTGCACACCACAACTAGGTTGGAGGGGGGGGACGGATTTTTATGCACAGTTTCACTTTGGGATCAGATCTTTGCAAGATAAATTGGTTTTAATTGAAGGAAAAGCTAGCCTACACTCTGGTAGTCCGTGTGTTTATTACCATTGGTGCCCACGCTGGGCTAAGGTGTGTCCCCGCCTAGGACATCACAGCAACATTCGGATGGTCACAGTCGGAGTTTTAACGAGATTTAAAGTAAAAATATTTACACAAAAATTCGTGTCCGTGGGAATGCCAATGTCGAATTATTTCGGACTAATGGTAGCATTTCTGGGGGCAAAAGTTTATATAAAAAGATTAAATAGATTAATGGTATAACACATTAATTAAGTTGGATGATTTAACTTTGGAGTTAAAGGACAATTTTTGATCTTAGTGGAAATTATTCATAAGATTTGCGGTATAAAATAACACTACCAAGTTCGCTAAAATTCACAACTCGGACTCGTGCTTAGTCCAACAAATTTTCGATACCACCCAGATATCTTCATCAGGCCTTGAGGATTTTTCTGTTTTCTACATCAACAACATCGTTGTTTACTTCGTTGTTCACTACGTCG